>DWGR01001540.1:0-15892 GCA_018247715.1 Heliconius burneyi | reverse complement strand
ATGTTTCGGATGACACTGTGAATAGTTGATGAAGGCGGAATGAGGAGCGAGCGGTCCTGTTTTTGGTCCATGCTTCAAGCTCTGGTCTTATTGCCCACCATGGCTTTGAAAGGTAAGAAATTTGTAAATTATCAGCTTCACGCTGTATCCCGCACCAGGGAAGCCATTGGGAACAAAGTATTAAGACACTCCGTTCACCACTTTCCGTCATTCCTAGAGGCATTGCGTGTTGAGTGGCGAAACTCGACGCTGCATTTTGTCTGTCGAAGCAGCAGAAGAAATTGAAAAAAAAAACATTTAAATCAGGGGTTCCCAACCTTTTCTTGCTCAAGGACCACTTTGATAACAATATTGCTAGCGAGTGGAGCTATTGAGTGGTCCCCACTCTGTAGGTATAATTAATATAAACTGTGATAATAAATCGCATCCAACACCTCACCGCACTAAAATTTAAATTGTTCGCAGACTATTTCTAGGCTGCTGCAGACCACTGGTTGGGAACCACTTATTTGAATAAATAAGAAATTTCTAACGATTGCAAATAAGTTGTTAGTAGAAATTGTTTAGTGTAACTTAGAGGAAGCTTTTATAGAAAAGTATATTAAATATTTAATTGAATCGTTAGTAACAATTATTCAAATAAGTTCGTCCATTATTGGGTCTCGAGTGTGCACAAGCACAATTGATATTAAATGAGCATTCGCATATGAATGTCTATAAATTTTGAGGCGCACTCGAGATTTATTAGACTGTAAACGTCGAGTCTGGTGAGGCAAAGCTATAGAAAACAAACATTACTTTCAATCATCCCATTCACGATACATTTATTATAGGCGGAAGTAAAAAAATGCAGTTAATTTTGCGCCATTTTTAACCGACTTCTGTAAGAAAAGGAGATTATGTAGGTTAATAACGATGTTATTTAAATAACACCAACACCATGCCTCGTATATAATAACAAAACTTTTGTTATATTAGCTTTCTCAATTCAGATTAAGTTCAAGTCAAAGTTTTAAGTTGCGCTTAAAAATTTACATAAAATGAACAACGAGTAATTCAGGCATTACTGAATTATAATAACCAAACAGCTAAACTGGGTCACTAGTAATGCTTGTACTTTAAAAAAACATGCTTGTTCAGTGTTTTTTCCCCTTTTTTATAGAATTACCTAGTTAACATACACTAGTTATAGCTCGCTAGTTTATATAGTTATCTTTGTAAGCTTCTGTTTTAAAGATTTTTTAGAAATTTTAGGATATCTTTTCTAATTACCCTCGTAATTTTATCTTCTATTCTTGGAAAAAGGAACAATCCTTTTTTTCACGCTGTATCCTCTACATTGCAGGGTAGGCAAAGGGAACGTGGCCTAGTGTTAAGACACCGTTCCTTTTAAGACGCTTCCGCTTTTAATTTTGCGTAAATCCTTTTACAGCGTCCAAGGTGGTATATGTGGGGCTCGTGGATTGGCAGATTTATTTAGGATGCCTGGAAGAGACAACACCAGGTTTTATCGCCAAGGGGGGTTCTTTTCTTTGTTGAGGTTGCCTGAAATGGATCATTCGCCTAAGGATAAGGCCACCTTTAGTTAACCTTTAGTTTTGAGTAGTTTTAACTGTAAATCGTTTATTTTTCTCTTTATGATAGTTTTGGCAATTTTTAAAAATATAAGTCTATGTGTTTTCGTAGTAAATATTTACGTCATCTATTATTAAAAAATATTATACATTACCGTTTCCCATTATTAAAAAAATATTATACAATTTTAAAAAATATTATAGATTACCGTTTCCCATTATTAAAAAAATATTATACAATTTTGTTTATTGACTAGGGTTTATTTTTAAGTGAAACATGACTAATTCCATGGATAGCTTTTTTACTTTTCTAGCTATTTCTTATATTTAGTCCTATATTTGGTCAACATTATAATACTATACTAAAAGTCATTGTCTTATGCCAATTATAAGATGATATATAAATATGCTTTTTTGTTTTTAAAAAGTATGCATTTAAATAGTTATCTAAATAAATAGTAATATTATTACTTACTATATACTCTTATATAAAATGACATGTTCCTACTGACTGAGGTAAGACGCTGATGCTAGAAACGTTAAATCTGGACAGATGTTTATTTTTGTAATCTGGACATCCACTAAGAAGGGATTTTGAAACATTTACGCTTAAGGGATTGAAAGTTATAGTTAAAGTTATAGTTTTTATAAAATTTTAAATTTGGACTCTTAAAAGTAATTAATTGAAAACGTGTTTCATGGTTTCTTAGAATTCACTTCCTAAGGGTGTAATATAATAAATGGTTGAAAGCTTGTATGAAAAAAATCTGTAAATTACCATCCAAATAAGCAGGCAAAGCCGCACACGTTTGCAAGTCTGGTATATAATTAACACTTTTAATAACTACACTTTTAATAACAACTTTTAATAACTTTGCTACTCTACTAGTACAAGAGTAGCAAAGTTATTAAAAGTGATATTCAAAATGAAAAGAATGTGAAAATATCACAATTTATGAAAAATTACAATAACATATAGTTTTCAGAATCATTGGGAATAACTTAAATTTTTAATTTTAGCACTCTTATTGTTGGGATGCAATATATAAAAAAGGAAGCAGTTCCTAATTCTGAATATGAATTAGTTCGCAAATTCAAGACAAATTACTATGTTTTGTATGACTTCAAACTGTTCGAAGTTTGTAACTATTAATAATTTCTGTTTTCTGTACCTTAAGGTTTCATGCCGTTATAAGTTAGTTTAATGCTTAATAATACAGCAGGGCAGGGCATTTGAGATATTGTGTTAAGTGGCGTAACTCAACGCAACACTTTATGAGAATTGTGAAATGTGATGTTTGTGGAACTTCTTACTCATAACAATGAATAGGGAACCTAGGAACTTAGTGCTAAAACGCTTCGTTCCCATTATTATTGACCGTTACTCACTTTTCCGCCAAATTCCGCATTTATTTAATTAGAAAAATATTATTTGCACTATTAGGTAAAAGTAGTGCACTTTATTGAGATATTTTTTTTTCATTACCTGGTGAGTTGTACGAATAACTAAAGCTATATTTTTTTTAAAAATAATTGAAGAAAATCTGGACTCTACATCATTTTGTTAAGCCAGAAATATTTATATTTATTACACATTTTAAAATATAAAGAAATATGTTTGACACAGAAAGCCTAATAATAAATCATCATATCGTTTTCCTGTTTAATGTATGTGTCTTTGAAACCATTAACTTCAGACGGCGCCGTGTAAGCTTCGTTTTTAAATTAAATTTATGGAACATCTAAGGTGAAAAGGCTTTTACTGGAATAAATTATGAATAATTTTCCTTTTCACGTATATCTTGTATTTAGTACAGAAAGAGAACCTAGTGTTAAGACACTCACCAATTTTTATCTCGCTTAAGAAGTATTGCTTCGTTACTGACTGGCTGACAGACAATGCACACATAAAAGTGATGGATTCACTAAGTTGAAAATTCACAAGTTGCACAGAGTGACAGACCACTAAAGCAGGATATTTTTGTAATTCTTATAAGAACAGGAATTTTACATTTTACGTGTCAAACTCTATGCAAACAATATCACAGGCTATGACTAGTTTTACATAAAAAAACAGCAGAACTATGACACATCTTTATATTTTCTTTATAACTTTTTTTTTATGTGCATTTCGTTCTCCGCTTTATATTTTTTAAGACATTATGAGTTGTGTGATAAATTATAAATACGGTATGTTTAACTCCATTTTAAAATATAATGTAAATTTAAATACTTGTGTTAGTAAGAATTGAATCCACTATCACCATTATCTTTTGACAATATTAAGTATATCTTGAAAAGCTTCTTATTTCCTGTATATCTTATTAAAGCATATATTATCTTAGTAAATCAACTTCACGTTGTATCCCGCACACAGCAGAGTAGGCAGAGGAAACCTAATGTTAAGACACTCCGCTCCCCACTTTCTGCCAAATTCTGGAGGCATTGCGTGTTGAGTGGCAGAACTCAACGCCGCGCATTGCCTCGACACCAGAGGGAAGAAATGGAAATATAAACGTACATAAATATTTCACTTTCCTCGAATGGGGATCGAATCCACAACTGTCACGTTACAGTCACACCTTGTGCCCCTGCGCCACGACGGCCTCAAACCTTAGTAAATAAAAGTCAAATATAAAAACACTGATATCTTTTATATTGAATTTTTAGTTAACTTACACAATTGTAATAGAATTATTTAATGATGGGTAGAAATATTGTACGTTTATTACATCGATAACATCTATCTACCCACTCGCGTACCTTTGAAATATTCCAATACAGTAATGAAAAATCAATTGAATAAAATATTTGGGGAACAAGCCGTAACTTGTTCTGTTAATAGAAAGACGTGACCTCCCATGAAAATATGTCTATTATTCATTTAATTTAAAAGCTTTTTCTATGGAGCTTTCATTCGATCCATTAGATTTGTGTACAAGTTTTGATAAAATGTAGGCATTTGATTGATTTTTTGTGCATATTGTTAATATTTGATGTACTACTAGTGGCTAGCCCTGACTTTGTTTTAGTGGTTAATAAAGTATTTTTACTAGCTTTACATAATTCATTAGTAAGACTAATCATTACTAAGATTCTTCTGTCCGTCCATCACAAGACAGTACTTTATTAATCATGATAAACAAATGACATTGTCACAGCTTTTAACATTTTTAACATTTTTGGCAGCTGTAACACTGTTTACACTAGTACGGCTGCCAACGCTCACCTCTACTAAATCGTTGTTTTGTTTTTCTATATATCAACTAAATTAAAACGTATATGTAACATTTAATTACTAAATAAAGCATGTATTATTATTATTTCTATTGTTGCTATAACAATAAATACTAAAAAGCGAAAAAAAGTTAATATTTTGGAGACTCTCATACGTAGAAGTATTTTGTTGATAATGATAAAGAACCCTTGGTGAGCGACTTCTACTCGCACTTGGCCGTTTCTTCTTTGTGCTTCTTTTCTATATAACATGGTAAGGCAAAAATAAAATAGTAACAAGATACTATGTTCTCCACTTTTCTGAAATCGAAACATTACATGTCAATTCAAGTTAATGAGTATCTTGTAAAAGGAAGAGAATGGAAAGTATTTAATATATCTATTGTCTAGAGTTTGAACGGACCCTGTTCAGCGCATTCCTTTAGTATGGCGCTTTAAGCGTGCGAGAGAGCAGTTGATCAAATGAAAAAGATTTATCGGTAAAAAATAGATAGCTTTACATAATTATAGAATGCACATAAAATTATATATAATGTAAGAGAATCGAACCCACTACCGTCATCAATCAATTATCATCAAGAGTGCTTGATATTCAAAATATTTACCAATTAATGTTAATATGAAAGAAAAATCAATACTTGAACAAACAAAACCCAGGAGCAAAAAAGGCACGTACGACAAAAGTCCGTGGCGCATAACAACCCAAGAAAAATTCCACAAACATCAGTTTAAAGTCTGACATGGTCACGCTGCGTCACGTTGACCTCCATGTTTTTATTTAGTAGTTGATTAGGGTAGGCAGAGGGAACTCAGTATTAAGACATTCCGTTCCCCACATTCATCCGAATTTTCCGAGGCATTGCATGTTGAGTGAGAGAACGTAAAGCCAGGCTTTTGCCCTGGTGCCAGAGCGAAGAAATGAGAAGATCAATAAATTATTATTTAGTTAATTATTATTTATTCCCTCGAGTGGAGTTCGAACCCGCAACTATTGCATCACAGTAACACTCTTCTGCCCCTGCGACACGCTGGCTTCGAATTGACTAAAATTATATTAAATTTGGGAAAAATCAACTTTATGACCTCAAATAACACTCAAGCACGTATCATTAGCACTAACTATAGTGGATAATTATTATAATTAGCGTATCTTTTAATTAGGCTTGCCATCATTATCATAGAATTATATACACAATAGACCTGAATAAACACTAAAACAAAAAATATTCAAACTAAGTTTAAAATTGTAATATATATATATATTTAACCCTACCATTGTGAGTTCGATCCCCAGTTGAGGAAGTAAATTATTTAATTACGTTTATATTTCCATTTCTTCGCTTTGGTGTCGAGGTAAAACGCGGTGTTGAGTTCTGCCACTCAACACGCAACGCCTCCAGAATTGAGTTAAATTAGTGATTGAATCCACAATCTTCATGAATAATAAAATCATGTCGAATGTTGATATTCAATCATTAATACGCCCGAAACCTAAAGTTTTTCAACTTTTATATGTTATACGATCCCGTTCACCTACAATTATGAAATTAGTACAGAATTCTCAGTGAATTTTTCTTTAATTTCGTATCTTCTTTTGTATATATAGATAAATAATACGTTTCATATCAAATGAAATATTTCATTACAGTTACCAACAAAAATCATATTGTTAAGCGATTGCAATAGTTTGATCTCACGGGATAAAGCGGGTGAAATAACGCGGAAAACTCGTAGAAAATTTATCTAGCTGTAGCACAGTATATACTAGTAGCTTATCCTGACTTTGTATCGCTGTGTCGCGAATTTCCAATATAAACTTCCAATACCTTTTGTTTACGTTTAAAATATATTTATTTTTGTAGTCTGCTCTGACAAAGTTCGACGTTACGTTTCTGGTATTCGATATTCTATATTTTTGTTTGAATAAAAAGTGGAGAATGAGATCTTTGAGACTAGATTTTATCTATTTGCTATACAAAATCAAGATAGGTCAAGATTATTATTATAGCAGCTTTTCAAAAAAACGTATAAATAGAGGCCGTCGTGGTGCAGCGGCACAAGGGTGTGACTGTAACGCAACGGTTGTGGGTTCGATCCCCACTCGAGGTAGTGAAATATTTATTTACGTTTACATTTCCAATTCTTCGCTCTGGTTTCGAGGTTAAGAACTGAACACGCAATGCCTCCAGAATTCGGCAGAAAATGGGGAACGGAGTGGCTTAACACTAGGTTCCCTCTGCCCCACAGCAGGGTGCTGTGTGCGGGATACAGCGTGAAGTTGTATAAATAGAAGAAGCTCTGAAAATATTATCAATCAATTACACAATAGAATAAACATGGGTAGCAAAAATTAAAGCAATAAAAAATGAATGTGTATAATATAGAACAGAGCTGATTGTTAGATTTTTTCTTTTTACAGTGGTACATACGAGATACTGCAAAAAGCTGAAAAAAAGTGTATATATGTATATTTTCATCTATAATATAAAATTATGCAAATTTTATATATATATATATATATATGAAAATATATATATGAAAAAACAGGTCCTATTTTTTTGATTTTTAAGCCCATTATAAAAAATATTCTTCATCTTTAATAATCTCTTAATTCATAATAACGTTAGCCCGTAATAACATTTCCCCAGTAGTTCTTTATAGGCAATGACCTAGATCAAATGGCATACTCAAGAGCCAGATGCTGCTTAATATACTTGGGAATATTATAAGGTGGTGTTAATGTGCTCTCGTTTCCTTGAGAGGGGGAATCAATGTAACGAAGGGTCTTAGTGCTGGAAGTCGACAGATGAGGGGTATATTTTTTGTATATGTATTTTTGGTTTTATTAAATGTATAGATTTTTTTGTTTTTTTTTTACGTTATAGGTGACATTACGGATCAATGACGGTACTTTAGTTTGTGCTTTGTCTGATCTAATTTCTCCTAGTAAGTATGATATATAATATTTTTAAATATTTTTTACTTACAGAATTTTCTGGATATTCAATTTTGTTAAAGAGAGTTCTACTAAGTAAAAATATTATGTTTTATTTAATACTTACTTGGAAAATCGTCAAATAAATACAAAAAATAATCAGATTTACCTGCATGAGGCATACAGCAAAGTAGACAGTGTAAACCTAAAAATTTGTGGCTTTTGCCTTATTGCCACAGCGAAGAAATGAATATATTAATAAATAAATAATAATTCATTAATACAAGTGGAGATGGAACCTACCACCGTCGCGTTACAGTCATATCCTTGTGCCCCAGCGCCACGACGGTCTTATACAGATATTGGTTAGGCTGATATTTTATACAATAGCATTAATTGCACACGACTGGTCTAGCTAAGATATATGAATAAGAAAGATGACGTTGAGTGTCGTATCTCAACACGCAGTGCCCGAATTCGGCGGAGAGTGAGGAACGGAAGTGTCTTAATGTATCTTAATATTAGGTTCCCATATTTCCCCTGCCTACCCTAGCGTATGTGCGATACAGCGTAAAGCTGATGAAAAATTATCGTAGCGAGACAAACCCTAGCCTAATTGAAAACCGTACAAATCCTCTAGCTAATTATGTCATAGGATATAAAATATAATTAATATGCTTACGCGTACTAACTAAAACATTATTTTTTTAATTCAAAATATAAATATTTTGCTCATTTCGATTCTAAAACCATCATAAATTCAACTTAAAATGTAGTATTTGGTTTTGTGGACCGTCTCTAATAATCTCACTGTAGCAGGTAAGACCGCGTTAACTCAAATAAATGACTCGTTTCGACAATTGACGCGGCCAGTATAAATGATCGCAAACGTTTAAGAAAACTACACGCATTTTTCTGTTCGTTTTTACATCTGAAACATTTATAGTACTTAAGGTCGTCATGGTTCAGTAAACATGTGGAAACACGATATTAGCATGTTCATTGTTTAAGTGAATAAATTGATTTTTATTGATGCGATTTCAGCTTTACGCTGTATCTCGCATATAGCAGAATAGGTGAAGGGAACTTAGAGTTAAGACAATCCATTCCCCATTTACCAACGAGTATTTCTAGGCATTGCATGCCTTAACATGCCATTATGATGGAACTCAACACTGGACTTTCACCTTGGTGCCAGATCAAAGCAATGAAAATATAAAATATTTTATTACCCCGTTTGGGAATCCAACCCACAACTCAAGGCCTCAACAGTGTATCAAAATTCTATAAAATACATAAAAAGCTAAAAAGAAACGAATCAATCTGCACAAAACAATATGCCATGCTTACTCGTTACGTTTCAAATATCGAATTTACATGGTTACTTTAAAACCGGAATAGTTAAATTGGATTATTGATCGATTCACTGTCTAAGTTGTCTTAACACGATCGAAACTTCTATTAGCATGTTGCAGGTGCTAAAAGAAACTTTATACGGTATATCATTCTGTAAGTACATATATATGTACATACAAACATATGTATGTACATTTGTAAATACATATGTCTATGTGGGGTCGTGAGGCATCCTGGTGTAGTGGTACAATGAATAACAGTAATCACAATGTTTGTGGGTTTATATCCAACTACTTAAATACTAATTCTTTCTAGCAAATAATTTCATTCTGAATTCGAGATATTGGATGTTGAGTGGTGTTCAACGTCGTGCTATCGTATGTTAACGCCATTGGTCAACGCTATGTTTAACCGTATCAGAGTGTGAAAATGCCCGTTCTGGCGATCGAACCCACAACCTTCCAGCTTACAACACTATTTAGACGCTATGCCACTAAGTCAATACAAACTTGTAATTACGTTAGTACGTTTATTACATAAATAATTAACGCTCTCTTCGAATTAATCGTGAAAGTGGCCACAGTTACTTTTGTTTTTCTTTCTGATATTTTTAATTATTTCAACTGTCTGTGTGTGTCTGTTCTATTGTCAAGCCAAGGGTGGATAGTTGATTTATTCAGCTGATACGTTTCTTTATCGCTATATAAGTAAATATCACATTTTTTTTATGGAAAAAGACATGGCAAACGAGCGTACGGGTTACCTGATGGTAAGTGATCACCGCCACCTACGACCCCGCGTAACACCGAAGGAGCTACTGGAGCGTTGCTAGCTTTTGATGTGATTGGGCGCTGGGGCCCGTCATTACCTAATGCAATATGCCACTGCGCAGTGGCATAAAGCCACTACTTCACGCCGGTTTTAAATGCTGGGGTTGGTAATGATCCGGTCGAGTCTGCCCATGTGTGTTGCCATTGCTGGCGACGTGACTCTCCCACACGTACTTTAGTCGCCTTTTACGACACCACCAGTACTAGGGAGATTCTATTCCAAGACACAAACATTGGCCCAATGATACTTAAAACCCAAATACATAATTAAATTCTATCATTGTCTAATTTCTACATTAATTTACTAGCATATCGCCACATTCTATAATAAATAATTGAAATTAGTTACAGTATAAAATATACATATCGAATACCAATACTTTACAATTTCCAATTCCATTTCAATATAACCCGAATTCCTGAAAGGCACGAACAAGGCTATCGAAATGTTTTAAAACTGTTCGCTTGTTGAAAATGTAATGTATGCTTCTCATAGCATGGTAGGCACGGGGAACCTAGCATCAAGATACTCCGTTCTCAATTTTCTGCCAGATTTTAGAGGCATCATGTGTTAAATGGTGGAACTCAACGCCGCCAATTTTCCTCGACAGTATATCGAAGAAGTCATAGGACATTATATTGAATATCCTGGAATCTTCCTAAAATTATATGCATGTAAATTTTATATAAATTAAATGCTAATCTTGTAACAAGATATTAGTTATTGAATACGTATTAAAAAACCATATATTTCTGGTAAAACAATTTTCCATGTAAAGCTCTACAAGCAAACACAAACTAAAATCGTTCTCACGATCACAGCCTGCGCCTCTTCTAATCCAAAGACATTGTGATTTCAAGCAATAAAAATGAAAATTTCTCTTATATAAAGGAAAAATTCATTCTAAAAATTTCACCTTTAAAGTGAATTCGTATCGATTGGGGCCAAGGCGTTTGGGGCATTAGCATTTGGTGACAGGTGCGAGCCGCGCCGGTCCCCTGTCACATTTTCCAACCAATATATAGGGGATATACTTCAATGAAACCTTTTTACATGGAAATAAAGGATTTTCTATATATTTTAGCATCCTATATAGGGAGAGGTAGTTTAATAACGTTTTACCTTTTTAGATATTGTCGTCAACTTTTTTTAGTTTTACGCTGTAGCTCGCACGTAGTTGGGTAGGCAAAGGGAACTCGAAAACGTAGTGTTATGACTCACTTTCTATTAAGACACTTCCATTTCTCACTTTCAGCCGAATTATGCAGGAATTGTGTGGCGTAACTCAAAGCGGCGCATTCCCTCGTTATTACGGAGGAAAATATTAATTATTTTATTTTCTTACGTGGTAATCGAGCTCACTCCTTGTCACGTTTATAGTTACATGGTTATGCTCTCGCAGTACGACTAGCCTCTCTAATGTGTTTCTTTTTCGCCTTATAACCTTAACTAGAAATTTAATAAATGTAAAATAAGAATATAGTAAAAATAAATAATTATAAGAAAAAACACATCGAGGCAAAGCGTGGCGTTGAGTTCTTCACTCAACACGCAATGCCTCCAGACTTCGGCAGAAAGTGGAGAACGGAGTGTCTTAACACTAGGTTCCCCCTGTCAATCATTCTATGTGCGGAATACAGCGTGAAGCTAAAAAATGAACACATGAAATAAAAAAAGTTTAGTTTATTACCAATAGACATTTCACTGAGAGCTTCACGCTCTATCCCGCATTTAGCATGGCAGAGTCTACTCAACGACGCGCTTTTTTGACACGCTTTTCCGCTATGCCACGACGTCCTTGAGAAGAACTACTTATAAATATTAAAGAAAATTTGATCCTATAACTATTTTTATACACATCACGGCCACGCTACGTTAGAGTTACACTTTTCCTAATGTCAAACTATATTAAATTATGCAACAGTTTCTTTGTGTTCATTTTCCATTAGTGAAAATGTCGTCTTGGCCTTTAATGTTATTATGATAAAGGAAACATATAACTCCTTATTGTCGCCCGCAATTTTATTTGTGTGGAATATAAGACTTAAAATGGAATATAATGTATCCATATCCATAGGAATTTCGAGAAATCCACATATAGTGCTCCCCTATATACCCTAGCAGTCTAATAGTTTTGTCTATGTGTAGTTTGTCGGTCACTAAGAATACAATTTTATATTTTATATTAGTTGTTTTGTTCGAGTGGCGTTTAGTTCTACGAAATTTGGATAATTCGGAGGACTGGAGGAGAGGAGGAGGAGAATTAAGGGTTTTTATATTCGGCGTGGTTACCTATACAAGTATCTATTCCAAAAAATATAATATTGATATTTGAGTTGTTGTATGGTTCCCATTTAAAATAATAATGTAAAAGTAAAATATGTACGGTAATGGTACTGCTGGACATAGGCTTTTCTAATAGTATAAACATGCTATGCTTGGTAATTTGGTCAATGGGATATGAACCCTATTGAGGCCATCGTGGCGCAGCGGCACAAGGTGTGACTGTAACGCGACGGTTGTAACATAGGTTCGATTCCCACTCGAGGAAGTGGAATATTTATTTACATTTATATTCTCTTCACTCTGGTGTAGAGGTAAAAGCGCGGCGTTGAGTTCTGCCCCCCAACACGCAATACCTCCAGAATTTGGCAGACAGTGGGGAACAGAGTGTCTTAGTACTAGGTTCCCTCTGTCTGCCCTACTGTTTGCGGGATACAGCGTGAATCTGAAAAAAAATAAAATGAACCCGCAGCACACTGTACAACACCCTACAACCTCAGGGACCAAAATTCATTTATTTTAGCATCACGCTGTATAGCAGGGAAGGCAGAAAGAACCAAGTGTCAACATCGTACCTCGACTTGCTACCAGAGTAAAGAAATGAAAATATATATTTTTTCTTCAATGGGAATCGAACCCACTGCCGCATAATACACTACGTTACGACAGTCTCAAAAATTATAATTTAATATTGCGTTGCGAGTGTGTAATCGTCGATCAGGGATCATTCTAACTGTAATATTCCCAGTAAAGCTATAATACCTCGTAAAACGTTTTCGCTAGTGTCCATTTCAAATGATAGTATAAAAAAGATCAACCTATTTAGGGATAAATTTTATTGCTAAAGCTTTGAAAGTAAAAATATTTTTTAAAATATTTTTATATTATTATATTACAATAAATAGTATCGATTACGAAAGGATTAATGCGTCATGTTTCCAACTTCTCTCTCTCTCTCTCTGTAGAGTTCAAATCTCGCTACGTTAATTTTTTTCAGAATATTTCTATAGCTTCACGTTCAGTTCAGCACAGAGCAGGGTTGGCAGAGGGAATCTGGAAACCTGGTGCTAATACATTCCGTTCCCATTAAGACACTACCGTTTCCTAATTTCCGCCAAATTCTCGAGGCTTTGTATTGGCGAAACTCAACGTTGCATTTTTTAAACGTTTTCCAAACATTTTTTTCTGTCCTATTAACAATTTCCCTAATTTAAGTTTTGATATTTTGCTTCAGAAAGTCAGTCAGTCATCCTCCATTCCTCTAATTTTGTAAAGAACAAAGAAGCTGACAATATTGAGTATATGTTATACTGTATATTTTACATCGTTATCGTATTCTACTTTCGCATTGTTAAATTTCAAGAATACTCGTATAATGTAATGAACCTTTAGATTTGATTTGAACTCACTACTGGCGAAATATGAATCAAATGAGAACAGATAGTTAAATTAGTCGTCCTATTTCTATTTAAAACTCGGCACTTCATCATCAGCAAAAAAATATTGCAAATTATTATTTTTTTAATGTAATATGTATACATGTAATATAAATGTAAGCAACTGAAGGCATTATTTATTGTAGTATTGTTTGATAAGAGATAATTTAGTTTATTAGTTTTAGTAGAAAAATATATTTTTTATAAGAAATTTTCAATGTAGATGTCAATTTTTTTTTCGGACAAATCTTGCATACTTTTTTAATGTTTGCATTCTTTGCAATCTGTATGTTCTACTAAAAACAGATCAAATACTTCTAATATTTATTAGAGGCAAGCTCGTTTCCTTTTCGGCAATTTAAAATTATATTGTTTATTTATAATGAGCCCGACGTGGCGCAACGGCACAAGGTTGTGTCTGTAACGTGACGGTTGTGGGTTCGAGCCCCACTCTAGGACGTGAAATGTTTATTTACATTTATATTTTCATTTCTTCGCTCTGGTGACGACATAACTCAACGCCGCGATTTCGCAGTGGCACTAGAGCAGCGAAATGAATATATTAAATTTAAATCAGCTTCACGCTGTATCCCGCACACAACAAGTTAGGCAAAGGGAACATAGGGTTAAATACTCCCTGCACCCACGACTGCCCTTTATACTTTTAAATAAATTGTAATTTATTTTATTATAGACCCTCTATTATTTCCCGACACATTAATTGTGTAAAAATGATTAATGCTTCCAAATAACAACAGTAGTTCTTAATAGCTAAGTTTGAAGTGACACAGCTTTTCCATTTTCTCGACAATGATGTTTTTATTTTGTAAGTTTTAAGTAAAATTTTATAATATTAGCATGTAAGGCTTGAACTTGTTCAGCCATAAAAATGAAAGTGATATACTACTTAGTCCTTTTTTCCATTTGTTATAGAAATACTAAAGTTAAGGTGTAGATTTGTATCGAGGCTGAAAGACAAGGCGTAGCGGCGAGTAATGCCAAACGGAGTGACTCTACCGTTTTATTGCATTTAAACTCACTCTCGTCATAGTAGAATAATAAGTAAACGTCATAATTTTAGGTACAATCTTCACTTAGGAAAATGTACTGTTTCTATTTCTCCGCTCTGACAAGAAAAACGTGGCGTTGATATCCGCCACCCAACATTCGTATCATCATGAAACTTGGTAATTATGATATATACATTAGATGATAATCTGAACTGATCTGATTTATCTAAATTTATAACTGATATAATGATGAAATTGGAAAATGGTAAATGAAATCTGTACATGAAAACCTAATAAAGAATTTGTGTTAACTACTTATTAGTCTAATTGATGTGTACAGCGCGTTTTTAGTTTTCTAAGCTTCACTATGAGCGATAAGGCAAAAGGCAGCTTTTGTGCAAATAAATAAACAAATTTTATTGGGTCATTAAAAAACTGAAAGCACTTGTTTATGCATTAATTTAAATTTAAAAGTGCTCAAAGACCATGCACGGAGAGAATTTTATTTAAGCCACAAATTTTTAAGCATCTAACGTAAATTGGTTAGTGAATTTAAGTAAGTTTCTTTAGAGAGTTCTAGGTTATACCCGGTTTGATTTTATATAAAAGTAAAGGCTTACTTCGACCATTGAAAGAATGGTTGTACCAAAGTGTTGTGTTTAAAGTTGTAATTATATTAATCCCTGAATTGAAGATGAGGAAGTCCATAGAGACTTGTCATTTTACACGATATTGAACTTCCATGGTTTAATTTCACTCTTCTAGGCTTAATAACTTCTAGGGATTAATTTCGCTCTATATCTTGCCAATCTTCATTGTCATATCTGAGCGTCATCAGGTTTGGGGCGGCCCCGCTTACACTTCAAAAATTTCAAACCATTGCCTGCTTTGATATACAGTCAGTACCTCGATAGAATGTGTGGAAAATTCAATTGCGATCCTTTATCTTGCTGGTCGATCGGTGTTTCTTAAAAAACATCTCAAAGTTGGATATTCGTTTCTTTTTGTTCTGCGGATCATCATAACTTTGACATAATAATAATAATAATAATAACCCGCAGGGCAGCTTGTGGCGAGCTGTTGGGGAGTGGCGACCCCACGGGCCTGAGTCCTCCGGAGGGGAATTGTAATCTATCCCCCGCCTCTGGCTTGCCTTTACTGGCCGGCAGAGTGGAGCGCAAGAGCTATATGCTCGAAAGGGTGGAAGTGCTCAATCTGCGTAATAGCGGG
>DWGR01001539.1:0-15903 GCA_018247715.1 Heliconius burneyi | reverse complement strand
ACGAGCGTACGGGTCACCTGATGGTAAGTGATCACCGCCGCCCATGACACCGCGTAACACCAGAGGAGCTACTGGTGCGTTGCCAGCTTTTGAGGTGGTTGGGCACCGGAGCCCGGCATTACCTAATACGAAACGCAGTGGCATAAAGCCATTACTTCACGCCGGTTTTAAATGCCGGGGGTGGTAATGATCCGGTCGAGTCTGACCATGCGTGTAGCCATTGCTGGCGACGTGACTCTCCCACTCGTACTTTAGTCGCCTCTTACGACACCACCAGTACCAGGGTGATCCTATTCTAAGCCGGGAACACACGGCTAAAACACACAACACGACTTCCTTTTGGAAAAAGAAATCGTTTAAAATAATGGTACAATATATGATATCAAACCAGTACGTTATATAAAATAAATACTGCTATAAGAAAAATATATGAAACAATGAAAACTGAGACTAAAAAGAAATTATTGTATTGATTTCAGGCTTACAACAAGGTCACATAGTGGAGGCTGTGGAGGTACGTTTGAAACAAACTGGTGACAATCGCTATTTTGGAATCATGTTCTGTGATGTAAATATTTCTTATTATATTCAGTTATTATATAAAATAATTAGTTATTAAATAAGCTTCACGCTGTATCCCGCATTCAGCTGAGTATGCAGAGGGAACCTTGTTAAAACACCCCGTTCCCCACATTCTGCCTGTAGGTGGTATTCCGTGTTAAGTAGTGGAACTCAACACCGCACTTTGCCCCGACACCAGAGCGTAGAAATGGAAATATGAATTTAAATAAATATTTCATCTCCACGAGTGGTCACAACCAGTCGATTTTACAATTGATTTGTGCCCCTGCGCCACGACTGGTGTCTGTTATTAATTATTATTAATAATTATTTCATCCCGATGTATCCCAAATATAGCAGTCCCCACTTCTCGCTGAAGTTTTCAGCAGTTGCGTGTTGAGTTGAGGAACTCAACGCTGTGCTCTTGCCTTGGTCAGGAGGCAGCTCCAGAAGAAATAAGAATTTTAATAAATACCATGTCCCCAATCGGAAATTGAACCCGCAAAAGACGCGTTTACAGTAACATGCATGTATTACTGTGCCACAACGGCCTCCGTCCTTTCGATTTAATTTAATATCTGTAATTTGCAATAATTTTATTAACATATAAAGAAACAATAAAGCTTACTTCTTCTTATTATTCTTTATTAGGACCAAATCGTTTTTATATTCGCAAGAGTCAAAGACGTACCAAAGAAGAAAAACATTCAAGATGAAGCAGCCAGACTGGGGTACAAGGGACGTGGGGGTCGATCTTACTTGTACCAGGGCCACCACTGGATGCCCATACCTGAGGCTGACGACGACGAGTTTGAAGAGGCTTTAAATAGACATGAAATATTTAAATAATAATAATAAATTTTAAATTATATTTATATTTAACATATTTTTTTTATTTCGTTTTTTTTCGAGTCCAGTTATGGCACAGGAGCACAAAGTGCGACTGTGAACGCGACTGATTTTGGATTAGATCCCCACTCGATGAATTTATATAAGTTTATATTTTCATATCTTCGCTCTGATGTCCAGGTAAGACTCAACACCCGATGTCTCCAGAATTCCTTGGAAAGTGGGGAACGGAGTGTTCTTACAATAAGTTCCCTGTGTGCGTACCCTACTGTGTGCGAGATACAGCGTGAATTTTTTAGCTGAACTTAGGGCAGCTGATAAACTCAAATCGTATTGTAAATTAAAGATGGACGGTTTTTATTTATACAAGTTGGCACAACTGAGCTTGGTCATTAATACTCAATGTAAATTTTAGCATTATCACCCTTCTTATGTATTGGGTAAAGGTAGCTTAGATAATTGTGGTGTGCCATTTTCATTTCCACTTTTTGAATTACAGCGCGCTACCTATATCTCAAAGAACATAAAAAAACCCATTTGGCTTGATTTTTTACTCTCGTATAGTGTAGACAAAATATAAACATCAGTTTTTTTATAAAGATATCTATCATGCCTCCTAAGGTATCCTTAGGGGAAATTTATATAACAAATTTTCCTGTTGAAACGAAGTTTATTCAACTAATTTGTTCAAATAGGTTCCTATTAGGAGTGTAAATATTTAACGCTATTGTTAGAAGCCTCGCCATCTTTAACAATTACCACGATATAATCATACAAGTTTAAATTTTACGTACATTCTCTTTGATCGCAGTTAAATTTTTCTATGAAAATGTTTTTCTGAATAGTTATTCTCTTTATGAAAATATAATATTTCCAGTCACTCACGATGTGTGTGGCAGTCCGAACTTCTGTTTACAAGTATACTATTATGTACTATCCCTCTAGTTTTTGAGACATTGCATGTTGAGTGGTGGAACTTAACGCCGCGTTTTACCTCGTTATCAAAACGAAGAAATGAAAATATTAAATATATAATTTCCCCGAGTGGAAATCGAATCCAGAACCGTCACGTTTTTAGTCGCACAGTCGTAGCCCTGTGCCACGACGACCTCAACTATATTATACATACAGGAATTTATTATATGTTAATACGACACAGCTTCACGCTTTATCCCTAGCGGGGTAGTCAGAACGGAGCGCCGAACGCTACAATCTCTACATATCCCTTTCGCCTCGTCCATTATCATCAATGCTCATGCTTTTAACGTGACCTTCCTCCAGTATCTTTGATACTGCGTTTCCGAGGGTCAACCGAGGTCATAATGTCAAATGTAAGAATTATATTTTATTGTACACTTTCGCTTGCTCTTGAAAGACTGTTTGAACTTTAGACCACCCAACAACTCCTTCCGACGACTTCTTCGAATTGCGGGACATAAGAAAACCAAGTTCATTTTCATTTGTTCAACATTTCATTAAGAAATGACATAATAACTACCTTTTCTTTGCTGTTCACGCTGTTCGATACATTCTGCCGAATTTTGGAGGCATTGTATGGATAAGTGGCGGAACTTAACGCTACGCTTTGTCTCGTTACCAAAGTGAATAAAAATAATTATTATTTCATTTCCTCAAGTGAGATCGAACCCACAATCTGCGCTTACAGTTGCACGCTTGTGCCCCAGCGCCATGACTGGTCTCAACTACTTACAATACATATATTACCTATTATTACTATTAATCCCAGTCCGCTCGAGATTCGAGTCCCGTGTGGTGCACCCTTACAATGTCGACTTCCATGAGGAAGCCAGCCATCCTATGAAGGCAGCCACTTAGTGCTTGCATTTCTTCAGGGACAGACTACATTCTTCCCTATCCAACTGGTGTCGCTGTTGCCAATAGGGCTAACAGCATAACCTCATGTTCGAAAAAAAAACTTTTAATAATAGAAAATACAATTTAACTGAATTTGCCTCAAAACTCAGCAAATTTAGCTTCAAAGCTCAGCAAACTGAACAGAGAGGGCAAATCGACTCCTACATATGTAAAACACATAAAATAAAACCGCTTGGACCTTCGAAAAACCATTAAGGCATTCAAAATGGGTTATTTTAGTTTACTATGACTTTTAGTACTTAGACTGGGAAGCGGCGTACGTAAAGCAAGCGATTATACTATTACATATTATAGTATGCTATGTTAATGTTCGCCCGTCTCCGACGAATAAATTATGTAATTTATGGAAGATTTTTTTTTGTTATGGCAACCTTTGGACGCACCGATCGGTACTGTGTGTTCTCGATTGGTTTATAGGAATATTTTTTTATGAGCTAAGAATGAGAATGTAACACATTTTTTTGCTTAGTAGGGGTCACTGTAGTTTGTAGAGTATTTAAAGTTATCAGTTGAGTTATCTGTATCCCGCACACAACAGGGTAGGCAGAGGGAACCTAGTGCTAAGACACTCCCCGACTCTCTGCCGAATTCTGCAGATTTTGCGTGTTGAGTGACAGGATTCAATGCCGCGCACCAGAGTGAAGAAATGGAAATATAAATTTAAATTAATATTTCATCCCATCGAGTGGGATTCGAACCCACGACCACACTTGTGCCTTTGCACTACGGCTGACCTTATCAATAATATTTTAAATAATAAAATAATTGGACTGCGATAAAATATTTTTTGTAAGGATTTTTTTAATATTCTTTAAAGGATTTCTTGAAAATACTCGTATATTAAGCTTCAGTATTTTTGAGGTGAAGAAGACTGGAGCTGGGCTTGGACATTCCCACTTCTAGTGCTAAAAAGTAAATTAAAATCTCAGAATATCAGGTTACAGGTTACATACATATATATTGCGTTAGTTGCGATATTTTGTAAAGGTTTTAACTTTACTCCTCTGGGGTGGATTACACAAAATATTTTTCTTAGTTCTCCAGTAATCCAGGTTCATTTGTATGGAGAGTAAGTCGATCTGTGTCAAATAATTTCCCCTATACTACATTCGATAGCGATTGCCATTTAAAGTGTGGGCATTTTAATTGAATCAAAGGCCATTTGCGTAAAATGAGAGTCATTTCCCTAGACGATCATCAAATCTACTCTTGTTAATTAAAAGACAAATAAATGTTAAATTTAATTACAATAATTTATTATATTATACTGAAATTTTCAAATAATTTGTAAGCCTTTCAACAAAAACTTGAAGAAAGCACCTTGTATTTCAAATTTGAGCCGGTACTAGTTAAAGAGGGTTAACTGACGATTCGGATTTTTAATGTTAAGGTAAGACAGTGTTTCACATTCAATGTAAGGAGAGTTAAAGTAAAAGATTTTAAAAACTTGTCGCCTTGAATTATTTTTTTTTATTAAGGAACCTAGTATTAATACTATTTTATATAAATTCCCCATTTTCCAACAATTTCTGTATGCATTGCGTGCAATATACAATAAAATATTCCCCGAAAGGGAATCGAATTCGCAGCCTGTCGCGCTTACTTTAATTAAATATTTATAACTCCAGTGTTAGATTTATATATTGAAGAAATATAGATCAAAACCATATGTACCAATCTACACATTTTTACCATTGCATTAAAGCGCGTATTTTATTTATTTTTTAAATTAATGTATTTTGTGAACAAATATATCACATTTAATATATAGATTAGTGGTGAGACCACTCAGACGGTTTCCAAGAGCCGCAGGTTCGAATCAATGTTTTCTACATTTTCAAAAAATTATACAAAAAATAGTTAAAAATCGGTGGTTACACATCTTTGGTACAGCAGCTTCTATTAATAAAGAACGAATTATCACCTGTATCTAACAAAACCCTTATCGAGCGTGGTAATTATCATTTTGAAGGTAGAAGAAGGGAGCAGTACGTCCATCCATCCATCCATCTTGTGGTGCATTGACGTGCGTGAATGATTAATGGTGGCGAGTTGTCTTTTGGTATAGGATCAGGGTTCGCTCATACCACCTCGTACCTGATGCTTGTAGATTGCCAAAAATATTTAGTTTACATGAAGGAAATCTTAGTTTTTGAGTTTGAATGTAGTAATTGTAGTATACTCGTATAGTAGGCGTCCTTATTTCAAGCGTAGGTCATAATAGAGTGTTTTTGTGAAATATTTTTTTAATAGAAAAAGTACAAAACCAACGAGCGTTCGTGTCCTGATGGTAAGTGATCACCGCCGCCCACGCCCCGTGCAACACCAGAGGAGGTACAGGTGCGATCCCGGCCTTTGAGGTGGAGAAAGACGTGCTTTTTGAAAGTACCTATGTCATATCGACCTGGAAACACTGCCGCGGGTAGGCCATTCTGCAGTTCCGTTCAGTTCTTATCCTCTTAAAATTGAAAAGGTATATGTATCTTCTTAATTTCTTTTTCATTTTGGTTATCAGCCGTCGTAGCGCAGTGGCAAAATGTATGGTGAGTAGTTAATAAATATGTAATTGTAAACGGGATTGGTCGTTGGTTTGATCCTCACTTGAAGAAAGGAAATATTTATTTAAACTTATATTTTTATTTTTCGCTCTGGTGTTAAGGTACAGCGCAGCGTTGAGTTCCGCCAATACAATTTCCGCCACATACAATTCAGCGGAGAGTGTGGAACGAAGTGCCGTACTAGGGTTCCTCTGTCTACACTGCTGTGTATGGGATACAGAGTGAAAATGTTTTAAATGGTCTTTTTTGTGATCCCTTTCGTCTCGATCGATAAATTTTGACAAGGAAAGTGTAACAGGGCGTCTTAATCTTTATTTGGTAATTCAATTATATATGGAAAAAGACATGGCAGTGTTTACCGCGACCTCGCATAACACCAGAGGAGCTACTGGAGCGGCAACGCTCCAGTAGCTAGCTTTTGAGGTGGTTGGACACAGAAGCCCGGCATTACCACATGCAAAACGCAGTGGCATAAAGCCACTACTTCACGCCGGTTCTAAATGCCATTTTTTATCCGCAGTTATAAAAAACTAATGTCATATTGAGTCTGTTGTAGCGCAGCAGTGGTCTAACTGTGAACGTAATGATAGTAGGTTGGATTTTTACTGTCCTCTTTGGTGAAAGTTCCACACTTCAACAAATAACGTTTCAAATTCGGCCAAAAATCGATGAACTGTCTCTTGCTCTTGACAATAGGCTTAGTCTGCTTACTCTGCCATGTGCGAGATACGATATGGAGCTTAAAAAACTAACATTTCGTTATGTGGTAGGAATGAAAGTAAATTTAACCGCACATTGTAGAGAACCTGGACGGAACTTGCGAACCTAGTGTTAAGACACTCCGTTTCCATTAGAATTCTTCAGGCATAGGTGTGTTGAGTGGCGGATATCAACTCACCGCGTTTTGACTCGTTGCAAGAGCGGACAGATTAAAATGTTAAATATTTCAATGCCCTTAAATGGAATCGAACCCTCAACCGACTGTGCTTTCACAGTAGCTGTTTTCGGCAGCCATGACGGTAATTTAATTAATATCACATACGCTTTGAATATGCGACCTAAAACGAGTTGTCACTAAGATGTGGTCATTTGGACTACTGGGCCACAATGAACAAATAAGCATGAAATTGAATTACAACGTAGCTTTTTTGTAACTTACGCAAAAGTTTATTTATAGACATTCAATCCAGTCAAACAATAACGCATTTCTGTATCGAAATTAGACACGGGTCTTGTAAAAAAAGGTTTCTTGAAAAATCGAATAGCTAGCTCATCATTCGATTCTGCTTGTAATATTGATAATAATTTGTTTTATATATCTTTTTTCATCATAGCCGGAAGTTTCCTTTATATTTATATAATATATACATAACATATTGAAATAAAAACAATTATTAAACCAGGTACAAGTTACAGAAAATTATGTATATACTAGCGGGCCCGTGCGGCTACGCCCGCTTGAATATTTTGCCGAACAACATACTTTAAAATGACATAACTTTTTTATTTATGAATCGATTGTAATAAAATAAACTCTAAATGTTTTCGGGAGCTTGCCCGAATCTAATAGTGAAAACTGCATTCAAATCGCTTAAGCCAATTCTGAGATTAGCGAAAACAAACGCACAGACAAACGGGCAAAAATTTTAAAAATCATTGTTTTGGGTTCCATTACGTTACTAAAGGTTCCCAATAACATGTTTTCTTAAATATCTTCCTAGTACAGACACGGACCCTCTTATAATTTTATTATAAGTATAGATGAATATTAAATATCTATATAAAAACCCTCTTCAAATATCATTAACTATTAATTACCTAGCAACTTGATATTAAACATTGTTTTATTACAATTGACCATAAAATGTATAGAAGTACTTGTTTCTAGTATATTTGTATTGTTATTGGTGTACGTGTACATTTAACGACTGTACTGGCAAATAGACTTTTATTTGCTTAATTATATTAAATTTATTATCTAATTATCGAAATTTTAATGATTGTTGTGAGTAAAAGTATGCCAGGGCGAAGGAAAAAGGAGGGGGTGATCTGTTCTGTGCCCATCCTAAAAATTTTACTAACTAAAACTTTGCTCTGAATATAAAAGAAACTGGTTAAGGGTGAGTCGTCAACAGGAAAAACAATTTATAAAAGTTGAAAAATTCCATAAATTTTCACTTTGTGGATATTTAGAATCGATTCTTCTATACTTCGATGGACTGTACACCTATATATATATATATATTTAATATTAATTTCATTTTGAAAACTTCACGTGATCATGAGATAAATGTTCTTTACAGATGGAAAGACGGATTATAGGGTTCAGTTTTTGATACGGAATCTTAAAAAACAACGTTTACACAAATATATACATTCAAAGCTTAAGTCCAGTCCAGGTTCCCATACAAAATATCACTAGATACAGAATAATATTTTGATAATCGATCATAAGATACTATTGTCTTTGTTTTTACTGAAAAATATATTTACATGGGATATTAGAGGCCGGTCCTGACGCAGAGGGTCATTTCTTCGCTCAGTTGGGAGGCAAAGCACGGTGTTGAGTTCCTACACTCAATACGGAAAGGTTCCCCAAGGTAGGTTCCCCTACCCTTCTATGTGCAGGATGCAGCGTGAAGCCGAAAATAAATCGGATATCATATGTAATGTTATGTAATGACGTCAGTATTTATTCTACGGAGCATTTAATTACATTATATATGTATTTACATATAACATAAGAAAATACAAATAAATAATAAATATTATGTAACTACGTTTTACAACGTTGTAAAATATCTAGTGGTCATTTACAATGCTTTGTCGTAATAGTAAGCTGTATATCTAAAAGAACATCTTATTCACTGAAAATGTCAGCTCTAACTCCGGAACTAAGAAATTAAATAATTATTAAATTAAATCAATTTTACGCTGTTTCGCATATAGTTGGATAAGCAGAGGGAGCCTAGTGTTGAGACACTCTGTTCGCCATTTTCTGCACAATTTTTCGAGACATTGTCTTTTTGGATTCGGGCGAGTGGGAAGAAATGGAAAAAATAATAAATTCATTCTTCGAGTTGGAGCTGAACTCAGAACCGTCTGCTTACAGTCATACCTTTATCCCTCTGCGCCATGACGACTTCACTCCAGAACTGATTTGCTCTATTACCTATCAAAGTATTGAATAATAGAATAAGCATTAAAATTAAAACATTTCAATTTAAAAATCCAACAAAAAGAAAATATCAATACAAAAATCTATCACCTACAAAACACAAGTGTTACTTAGATGTTAATCTAAACTAAAAAAAAAGCTGAACAAAAAAAAGAACCTGTTACCCGTTCCGTACCACAATTGTCACATTACCACCAATACCGGTTATTCATTAGCAGTTATACAAGTAAGATTATCATAAAATTCTAGTAGAAAATAATCTTAGATGCCGGTATAAATAAATATGCCAGGCGGGATTTTATGTATCGAAAGTTGGGGATCCCCGCTGCGACAAAAGGACCCGCGGGCATTGCGTGGCGCTACGGTGCTTTTTCCTTTTTTTTTGTTACAAAAAAACATCTAATAAACTAAAGCGGACCGCTGTCCGTACGTACTAATGCTTTTCGTATCCTATTTAGTGAAAAAATATGACTTATCATTTTTTTTTATCAATATGTTTTCGGTTGAGCACAATAGTAATGATATGTAAGTTTTTTTTAAGGAACCGCTTTTTTATTATTACGGCTGTATCGTAACTTGTGTGGTGGTAGGCTCTTAAAGAACGGTGGAGTTAAACGCTGAGCAGATTAAACTAATGTTACCGCTTTCTTTTTTTCAAGTAGTTGAACGCAAAACAAATTATATTGTACGTATATATATACGGGGAATGAGAGTGTCTTAACACTAGGTTCCTTTTGCCTACCCTGATGTGTGCGGTATACAGTGTGCACCTGATTTAATTTAATTTTTGATTTTGTTTATAGGAATATATATTTCTTGTAACTATTTTTACAAATTATACGAAACATTTGGTTCTTTTGAAGCCAGTCATGGCTCGTGGTGCAGCGACACAACTGGGCGCAGGCGCCCAACGCGACAGGTGTGGAATCGATTCCCATTTGAGGAAATAATATATTTAATATATTCATTTTTTCGCTCTGGTAATAAGGTAAAGCGTGGCGTTGAGGTCCGACACTTAACACGCATTGAATCCAAAATTCGGCGAAAACTAAGGAACTGAAGTGTTAATGGGAACGGAGTGACTTAACACTATGTTCTCATGCTCTCACTGCCTACTCTGCTATGTGCGGGATATAGTGTGAAGTTTTAAAAAAATGGGATTATTTTTTAAAAGCATTTTTGAATGCAAATATACTTTGTTTTACAATTTTTTGCAAAAAACAAAAAATATTTTTAATACCCTCAATTCGAGTTCTTAATTTAAGTATGAGATTTCCATAAGAAATTTATATAAAGAGCCAATATAGCTAACTTGAAGTCTATTTTGAACTGTCATCGGGAACTAATTTTGGAAGGTATTTATGATTTTTTGTCTTCTACTTTTTACAAGGTACACAATGGTAACTTATATAAGTTGTAGTAATATAAGTTATTGTTTATTGAGTAAAATGAGATTTTTTACCATTTTAACAAATTAATATTGAGGCTGTAGTAGCGTAGGGGTACAAGCGAGTGACTCTAAACTCGACAGGTTGCGGGTTCAACTCCTATTCGAGGAAATAAAATATTTAATATTTACATTTCGTAAGTTCTGGTTACAGTGCGGCGTTTAGTTCCATCTCTCAATATGCAATGCCTCGAGAATTTAGCGCAATGTAGAGAACGTCTTAACGGAAACGGAGTGTATTAATACTAGATTCTCTGGTCCCCTAACCTAACATTGTATGTTTTAATTTTTTTTTCAGATTTTGTAAAGATATTATTTATTTTTTAAAATGGAAAAAGACAAGGCAAACGAGCGTACGGGTACCTGATGTTAAGTGATCACCGCCGCCCACGATCCGATGTAACACCAGAGCTACAAGTGACCAGAGAAGATTCAGCGTGAAACTAAAAAAAAGTATGGAATTAATGCCAATGAAACAAAATTTAAATTGAGGAAACACACCTGAAAAAGATCTAAGCGAAAATGTAGTTAGAAATATAAGTCAAAAATACAAAGTCAAAATCATAACCCTCCTTTTTTCTTCGCTCTAGTCGGATAATAACCCTAATTCAAGAAAGATCTCCTGATACAACAATAATGTACCAAACAAATTACAGCAGTCACGGGAAAACTTCACTAACTACCGCCACGCGTCGCTCCCGCCCTACAAATATATGGCAATTCTCTACCGTAGACAATCCTATTTATCTATTTCATGCTTATAACTCCTTAACTCCCTGCAAACTATTTTCTGGAAAAATCTACCTTATTTTTTATACAATAGAGTTTATTTTAGTTTGGATAAATTGTAAATTGATTCGGTATTAATTTTTGATAACATAGTAAGCGTAGCAAAACATGGCGCGTGGCTTCTATGGGAAGGTAGTGGGATCAAATCCTTTGTAGGATGGTTAATATATTTTTAATGATATTTTTGTATTCTTTACAATTTGTTTTGACTATTATTGTTTATTTAACTATTATTAGTATTTGATACATGTAACTAATTTAAAATATATAATAATAAATTATATAATAATATACTTAAATTTGGCTTTTTTTAGCTTCACGCTGTATCCCGCACATAGCAGGGTAGACAGAGGGAACCTAATACATTCCGTTCCCCACTTTCTACCGAGTTCTGGAGGCATTGCGTGTTGAGTGGCAGAACTCAACGCCGCGCTTTGCCTGGACACCAGAACGAAGAAATGGAACTACAAACGTTATTAAATATTTCACTTCTTCGAGTGGGGATCGAACCCACAACCAGTCGATTTTGCATTGCACGAAGCCACACCCTTGTGCCGTGCTATGTTGTTATTTTTTTTTATGGAAAAAGCATGGCAAACGAGCGTACGGGTCACCTGATAGTAAGAAATCACCGCCGCCCACGACACCGCGTAACACCAGAGGAGCTAGTGGTGCGTTGCCAGCTTTTGAGGTGGTTGGGCGCCGGAGCATAAAGCCACTACTTCACGCCGGTTTTAAATGCTGGGGTGGTAATGATCCGGTCGAGTCTGCGTATCGCCATTGCTGGCGGCGTGACTCTCCCACTCGTACTTTAGTCGCCTCTTACGACACCACCAGTACCAGGGTGATCCTATTCTAAGCCGGGAACACGTGGCTAAAGGTGTTAAGTGCTAATAAAACATTATTAATGAATAGAAAAGTTAACTGTTTTTAATATTATTGTCTTTTATTCAGCTACATCTGTATCCCGCATACATTCCGTTTTCCATTTTCCGCCGTATTTTCGAGCCATTGTATGTTGAATAACGGAGCTCAATGCCGCGCTTTTTAATGAAAATAAAAATATAAAAATGTTAATATAATAAATAATAATAAATTACTTCGAGTGGAAATCGAACCCACAACTGTTGCGTTACAGACATACGCTTGTGCCCCACGACGGCGTGTTTTTCATAAATAAATAATGCGATCACTTTAAGTCTTCTAGACCTTACATTTTGATCATAATCTCTACATAGAAACACATGTGGAGAATCTTAATGTTTTTCTTCGCCAAAGAAATTTTACACATGATCTTAGTTGAATTTTGTGACAAGTCTAGAAACAGGCTATGAACTCGCACCTATAAACCGGTGTCAGATCGTCATAACTGGATCACGATGGTGTCCAGGGTAACATTTTAAAAATACAGTTATTCGTTATGTTTCGTATTTTCTAATTATTATGACCATCATAACAAAGGGACAGCCCCGCCTCGGGCATGCTGAACTCAATTTGCCAAAACTCGGCAGGAATGCAAGAGATGTGCATTGCTTGCAAGATAATTGAGAAGTACAGTCGTGAACAAAAGTGTTTGTTTAATTTTTCTTTTTATACATTTTCTGGGTTTAAATTATGAAATATTGAAATGTTAAACCTTTTTTTTCTCGAAAATATAATAATATATGATATTTTAAAAATATCAACTTAAGATATAGCGCATATTAAAAATTCTTTCATCACTTTCTAAAATCTTAAATTAATATTTTGAATGTAACAATTACATATAAATAGATTGTTGATTGTATATAACTGTATATACATAGGTACCTGCAATGTGTGATTTAGTAGTGACATGTCAAAATACAAAAATTATATATATAAAAATAATAATATATAGATAAATTTAAAAAAAGAATAATAAAACACTTTCGTCCAAACCTGTATTCAACCCTAACATAAGGGCTGGACCCCATGAGAGGCGCGAGTGTCAGAAAAACAACTCGCAGCCGCAATGAATAGCAAAAATTTAAATTTCACGCAACTATACGTCGCAGGAGATGGTTGAGAAAGGGTGGGGGCGGCGTAAGCTATAAGCTTTATTCGATGAAAATATTTTTTTAAATAATAATATTTATAGAAAATGTTTAAATTTCATAAATAAGATTTAATGTTTTACAATAGCTATTGTTAATAAAATTGAATCAATAAAGTAAAATAAAATATAAAATTAAAATAAAATACATAAATTAATAATAAATAAATTTGTTTTAATTATTGGGTAATGAAATAAAAATATTTAATTAAAATTTTATAATAATACAATTATTAAAACAAATTAATATAATATTATTTGAGAATCCAAATTGTTATAAATTATTAATAATATATAGAATTTAATTAATTTGTATCGATATCATTTGGGAAAGAAATATATTTAATATGTTATTAATGATATGTGTTTCTTTAAGTTTAAAAGAAATATGTATCAAACAATCGCTTTAGCTCATGTCTTAAATGAATAAAACAAAAAATAACTTTATGCATTGGTTTGGTACAACGCCTAAGCCCTGTTCTGGTTAACCCTAACTTGGCTTATATGTTCATGCAATTTTTTTAAATTTTAATAACCATATTTTGATGTTCTTTCATTAATTTAGGTTAACATAGTGTTACGACACTCCGCTCACGACTTTCCGCCGAATTCTGGAGGTATTGCATGTTGAGTCACCAACGCCGCGCTTTGCCCCGACACCAGAGCGAAGAATCACAATATAAATACAAATAAATCTTTCGTTTCCTCGAGCGGGACTCGAGCCCACGACTACTCGCGCTTACAGTCACACGTTTGTGCTCTTACGCCACGACTGGCCTCAATTGGTACTTCTTTCATAATGACTACAATCTCCTAATATGTACACCATATTTTTAAGTATGGCCTAATTCATATTTTAGACAAATATAATCCTCATTGATGTCATTATTTAGTACTTAGTGTTCAGTAGATTGAGATTAATCTTCTTGGGCAAGGACACGCGCAGGTCACGTGATCTGCGCCCGCGCACTCGTTAAATTGATCAGTTATGGACATAGATTATACATAAATGCATTTAAAAAATAACTTTTTAATAATAATAATATAAGCCCTTAGTTATGCCGTCAACGCCCAGGGGCAAAAGAGTATGACTGTAACGCGACTGTTGTAGGTTCGTTTCCGGAATTCGGCGGAAAGTTGAGTTGTCTTAACACTAGGTTCCTTCCATCTAACGTCTACGTCTAAATTATATAGGTTCTTTCCGTCTACCCTAATGTGTGCGGGATACAGCGTGAAGCCAATATTTGATTTAATAATATATATAAGCTCTTTTATTTTTATAGATTTTCGGTATACTTTTTCATTGTCAACTATTATTTGCATATAGTTTATAATTACTCTACGAGTATATAGTTAATGCCTAGATCTAGCATAGATCTAGTAGAAAAACAATCTAGAACTTTTTTTTATATTTTTGTATTCGTATTCATTAATGTATCAATGTTGCTATATTAAAAATCTAGCATTTTTTATTTGTTTTTTTTTTATTATTTGTCACTGTCATTAATTTTTATAATCTGTGAACATAAAAGATTGTAATGTATGTATATCGCCGTGATACTCGACGTTGTTCGACGAACAGGGGGAACCGTAATTCTGATAAAAGCGCTGATAAGTTGCTTTTAATGTGAGAAAATCAACACCGATCGACTACATTTCATTTTTTTATATTTATTTTTCTTATTATGGAATTAATATATATGTGTGTTCAGTTTGTTTCCCAGGAGTATTTTATTTTTTATGTGTTAGTTGTTTAGTTTTAGTAGTCGCGGCGTTAAGCTTCGCCACTCATCACGCAGTGTTTCCAGAATTAAACGGATATTGGAATGTTTTGACACTAGACTCCCTTTGCCTACCCTACTATATGTGAAATACAATGTAAAGCTGAAATAAAATGTTTAGCTTGTTTCCTAAGTGCTATGTTTTATATGTCATACTTTACTGAATCTGTAATTTCTTTATAATAATTTTAGAAGAGGCAATTTAGCACTGTTTGCTAAAGCATAAAAAGCTTATTGTATTAAACTTATATTTTCGTTACTATCTAACCAACCGTAACTAGTTGTACTGGACATAGAAAATTGAATTTTTCCCTATAGGTTCCATGGGGGGTGGGGCTTTCGTTAAAATTCGTACGTAAAAGAGAAAAACAGTATTTCAAGGTGTAAGCTCGGAAACAAAATTGATAACAACATGAAAATGTTATACAACCAATATTTAAAATAGTAATTTAAATGAATCTATGTTATGTATGTAGGTTTGTTATGTATGTACACAGTATTCCACTGATTATCAAAAAAAATCAGCTTCATGATGTATCCCGTACACAGCAGGGTTGACAGAGGGAACCTCGTGTTAAGTCACTCCATTCACTTTTTAATTATCATTATCTAAAATTAACAATTAGCAACACGAATGTACCTGTACACGTAATTAAATATTGTTTGACAATATACCACAATAATACCGTCATCGTAGACGTTAAATATATTTTTTAACTCCACGCTGTATCCCGCACATAGCGGAGCTCAACATCGCTCTTTCCCTCAAC
>DWGR01001538.1:0-15903 GCA_018247715.1 Heliconius burneyi | reverse complement strand
TAGGAAGGGGAGAAGTCGGGTGGACCGTGAATTACATTTATTAAGGGATTCTTATTTTTAATTTCTATCTTTTGTTTCTGTGACTTACATTTAGTAATTCTTAGGTAAGTTATAAGGTATCAATCATAAAGACATTCAATATATATATTTTGGATTTGTTAAATATTGGATGCCGCTAGTAGAAATTTACTCGGTTCTCTGTTATCTATCTAAATTTGAGTAATAACTAGGTGGTAGGTAATAACATCTGTCAATAAACTGGCATTCCATTATTTCTTATAGTTTAGCGGGACTGCTATGGTTATTCATCAGTTTCAGATCTTAAAATTTAACGCAAGCCGTCTAACCTTCTCGGAGTGCCTTTTCGGAAATCTCTTTTAGGTAAAAAATCCCCTATGTCTCGCTTTTGTATAATCTTAAATCCACTTAGAGACTCTTTCCTTAGATTTCGCAGAAACGTAACAAAACGTCCCTATTTTTTTTCTCTCTTTTATTTTGATTACTAATGTAATTTTAACCATTTTACCATTATTTTTTAGCAACATTATAATTATAGTAACTTGTCCTTTTCAAATTTATGTAATTAAACTTTGTGTATATCTTTTACCAATAAATAACATAAAAACTTTTGTATATTAATCTCCAATGTTGATAAGAAATTATGAATTAAAATAAATATTATTGTAAAATATATGTTATTGCCACTCGTGAATCTGAATAAATAAATAAATAAATTGTCAATATACAATATGCTCAACTCTTATTAAGGCAATATTTCACTTTCTCTGAACACTATACTCATCGTTCTGTTCTGTAAAAAAACATTTTACAGTAGTAAAATCAGATAAATTAAAAACATACGTAAATAAAACTAAAAAGTAATTTATATTTAAAATCAATGATACACATCAATAGTAGCGTCCCAAATGGAATACTACAAATGGCAGCATTGAAAACATATGGGACAGGTAATTCTCAAGGGATATATATTTTAGATTTGCTTAATGAATCGCTAAAGATATTTATTTATTGAATTTGTTACAAAGCTACACATTTGAGGTTAGCTTTTTTTCCCGTAAAGAGCTTTTCTCCATTTATGGACAGATATGTATAATTTTTATCTATATATTCTTTTGCTGACTACTTCTACATTTTAACCCTAGATAGAATGGACGTTTTTCGCGTCACTAAACTGGCCGTTCTGGTCAACTCAGTCGGCCGTTGGAGCTTGCAGGATGAGGTGAGTGCTCTACCAGTGGTATGGCATATAGAAGATGTGTCTTTTTTATGGGAAAAGCATGGCGAACGAGCGTACGGGTCACCTGATAGTAAGCGATCACCGCCGCCCACGACACCGCGTAACACCAACGGAGCTACTGGTGCGTTGCCAGCTTTTGGGGTGGTTGGACGCCGGCATTACCTAGTGCGAAACGCAGTGGGATAAAGCCACTACTTCACCCCGGTTTTAAATGCCGGGGGTGGTAATGATCTGGTCGAGTCTGCCCATGCGTGTCGCCATTGCTGGCGGCTTGACTCTCCCACTCGTACTTTAGTCGCCTCTTACGACACCACCAGTACCAAGGTGAGGGTACCTCTTCTAAGCCAGGAACACACTGCATAAAACGGAATTATATTGTCATGCTACAGCTTCAAACTCTTCGAGGCAAAAACAATCAACGTTGGAAAGCCACTAAAGGCGGAACAAGTGGAAGAATATCATTTGCTAATATTATACGGACATCTAGGGATCACACTCGGACGAATAAATGCCTTTATGAGCCTCACAAATGTTTCAATATATTTATTACTGATGACATTGTGGAGGAGATAACAAAATGGACCAATGCAGAAATCCAGCTAAGGATTCAAAACCCTGATGTAAAAGCCACCTTTAAAACTACAACGTTTGAAGAAATTCGGACTCTTCTCGGCGTACTGACACTATCAGCTGCTATCAAGGACAATCATTTGACCACGGATGAGCTATTTGATAGTTCCTATTCAGGAAACAAATATAATGCTGCGATTAATAGAGATAGATTCGATTTTCTGATAAGGTGTTTGAGAATGGATGACAAACCTTTGCGGCCAGGACTAAGGGCTACTGATACATTTTTACTAATTAGAAAAATATGGGATATCTTTATAATCCACTGCCGAACCAATTACATCCCCGGAGCTTATGTAACTATCGACGAACAGCTTTTTAGTTTCCGGCGTCGGAGCCCTTTTAGTACATACATTCCTCATAAGCCTAATAAATACGGACTAAAAAATTTAATGACATGTGACAGTAGCACACGATACATAATTGATGCTATGCCATATCTAGGCAAATGCACTCAAACCAATGGCTTGCCACTCGGTGAATTTTACGTAAAAAAACTTACCAAAACAATTCATGGCAGTAAATAGAAATGTACATGAAGTAATTGGTTCACATCAGTTCCATTAGCCAGAAACTTGTTAAGATAGCCATACAACTTGACTTTGGTCGGCACTATGAGGTCGAATAAACTGGAAATACCTAAAGAGGTATTTCCGTTATTATTTGACGTTAACGTCATACAAATCAAAGCCGAGCAAACTGGTGCTTGTTTTATTACCATGTGATGAAGTAACCACTGTTAATCCTACCACAGACAAGCCAAATATGATACATTTTTATAAAGAGACAAAAGACAACACTTTCGACCACATGTGCTCGTCGACGTCGTGCAGCCGAAAAAATAAACAGGCTATGTTTTATGGTAGCTTGAATATTACATTTATAACGCATACATAATTTACTGTGAAAATGCATATCCAAGAAAGAAAAACCACTGGGACGTAGAGATTTCATGGAAAAATTCAGCAATAACTTGATGATCCCGTGGATGAAGACAAGGCAGCAAATGCTTACTTTGCCGGCGAATATAAAAAAAAATCCTGATATTTTGCCAGAAAGGCAAGCTGAACCTCCCACAGAACTCAAGAGTGTACCCGAGCCGAAGAAAACAAAATATTGTGCCTTTTGTCCATCAAAAATTAGAATGATGACAAAGACTATATGCGACAAATGTGAAAATCCCATTTGTGGAGAGCACAAGTCCAGCGCCTTTTTTAAGTGTCATTTCAATTTAATCTGGAGATTTTAATGATTAATACTACTATATTTCCAAAATCATTTTCATGTAACATATTGCTCGTACTGTCAAAAAACTGTCAGATCTCATGTAGAACCAAGTTTCTAACTCTATGTCTATGAGTTCATGACGAGTTTTATAGTTTCGTCTTAGCATTATATTAGCTGAAAATAGTTTTGGTAGAAAAAAGTAATTGTATGTATTCTATTCTTATTTGATTGTATATGTATTTATTACCATGCATGTATATTTATTTATTTACGTAAGTAATAACAATAAATAAAGTTATATTTGTCTCACACATCCTCTTTTTGTAGTCTGTCTCCTATTTTTGTACATTTAACTGTTGTATATGAACTTTTATTTTTAATTTGACCAGATTTGGAATTAGTTTGGTTTTGTGAATATTAAAAAATATCTCTTGAGTTTTTCTCTTACTTGTTGTGTTTATTCACATTTTATTGTACACAATTATGTAAATAAAGAAACGCACGAAGGAAGATAGTTGGAGCACTTTGTGCATCAATTCTCCAACTATCTTCCTTCTTTACGAGCTTATCGCTAATCAGCAATTTCTTCCAGACAACCTTTGGGTTAGGAAATTTATGTGGCAATAAAGAGTGGATAGTATAAATATGATAAGGTAAATATCATACTTCATCGTACATAAACGTAATACAAATATTACCTGAAAAATATATAGCATTAAAATATACCAATGCATATCATTATACCATATAACATAAGGAATTGTACTTATGGTTGCCGTCGTACCTTATCCTTTAAATAATATTTTTTTACCCTATTTTCAGTGTTTAGAGATTTCTACCGCTTAATATCAAGCATTAATTATGACTGTTCGTACCACAATATTTTCGTTTGCGCAATAAAAAAATAAAAAAATATTATTTAAAGGAAATAATATTTTTTTACCCTATTTTCAGTGCTTAGAGATTTCTACCGCTTAATATCAAGCATTAATTATGACTGTTCGTACCACAATTTTTTCGTTTGCGCAGCTCATAAATTTTTGTTGAGTGCATCGGAATTTTTTGAGTTGGATTCTCGGAGCAGCTCAATCTATTAATTTTTAAACCTAGTTTGAACGAACTAAAGTGAACTCAAACATATCCCTTAAATAAGAAAGAGAACCCATATTATAAAAATGTTAGGGTCTTAGTGTTACTTATCCTTCTGCCTTTTTGTACCATTTGCGGAAGATTTGTGATAAATAAAGTACAACAGAAAATCTAATTTTATTCCATGTATATTTTGGCATAACAATGTGAACGGTGAATTTCATGAATAACAAATTTATTTCAATTGCAATAAACCACAAATTAAGCTTGGCTTACAATAGAACCAATTTTTATTGATAACGAACCTAGGTTAACCTGCATATTAAGTCATAAGCTGTAATTAAAATTATACTTGTAAAATCCATTTTTAAATACCGTACCGATAAAAGTAATAACGAAATTGTTTATTATTTGATTTTATTCTAAACTAGCGGCCTGCCGGCGGCTTCGCCCGCTTGAATTACATGATCATAATAAACATTTAATAAACAGAATTGACTGACGCCTGACAATCATAATGTGTTGATGTCGATGACTAATTTAATTTACTCGTTCAGATACAGCCTTAAATGCTAAATTATTGATTTGGGTAAGGATCTATAATATTCTTTGTAAAATAAATGTATTGATTGCATATTACAAAAATACCCAAATCGAATCGAATACTCCAATATCAAAATTATTAAATAAATCTAATATGTATCGAATCGATATTGAAATATTTAATTCAGAACCTCCTCCTTGTTTTGAAAGTTGGTTCAAAAATAGGTTTATCACAAACAAATACAGATTTATTATAAGTATAAGTATAGATATGGATTGCTTTATATTTGCAGGCAAACTCATGCCTTGAGATCATTCAAATGCCGATAACTTTTTTAATGAACTGATTTTGATGAAACAAACTTAAGATGTTAAGTTGAGTTAAAACAAAGCAATTGTGAAAGTTTGAAGTAAATCCGTTCTGTACTTTAGAAAATTAAGAGCGAAGATTTAGAAGATTTAGCGTGACCATACAGACAGACAGGCAAGAAATTAAAAAATATATATTTTTGCTTTCTATTATTCTTTTTAAGTGTCCCTCTATCCATTTAAGTCTGTGTCTGTCTGTGTGTCCGACTGTGCATCTGTCAAAACCTCATTTCGAAAGCGCGTGATGGTATCAAGCTGAAATTAAAATCAGATATATTCAAATCTATGTACCCCTCTCTGAACACAGAAAATATCAAGTTTCTAAGTCCACACAATCAAAAGATACGAGCATTTATGGTTTTGCTGCATTTTGTATGAAATTCGCCGCGCCCTGAACAACTCACAGATAAACTTTTTCGTATCTTTTGAATGCGTTGATGAGAAGCTTGATTTTTTCTGTGCTTCAAGAAACAGTTAGCCTAGATATTTTATAATTATTTCAGCTTGATATCTCTATGCGACCTCGAGAACAATGATCTCGGCAGACTGACAGACGGACAGCCAAGTGACTTAAAGGCTTTTTGAGGTGTGGAACCCTGAAAAGTAGTCATAAAAGAACAAAAGCATACCACAGACGCCCAAAACTAAAATTCCGTTTAGCAAAAAACTAAAATTCCGTTATACTTTGGGTTGAGTTTATAGGTCCCAACGTAAACAAATTATATTTTACATTGCTGCTTCTAAAGTACGGTACATTTTAAGATATTATTTCTTTTTAGTTGTCGTATAGCAGAAATAGCCCTGAAGATTGGTAATATTTAACGTCAGACATATGTCATTGTAATATTTGTTTTAATAAAATATGTATTGGCAGTTCTCTGAAACGCACAAATTTCAACTTTCTTGTGATTAATAATATATTATTTTTAGAAGATGAATATCATATTAAGAACTTAACTAAATAATAAACAAGTAGTGTTGATAAGTTTAATGAAATACAAAAATATATTTTAGGAAAAAACCTTTAAAAAATTGAATAGTGTACGTGGAGATTTGGTATATTCTTAACTAATTCCTTTTCAAAAGTATTCGTAATTAAATTATATTCATTTATTTAGCTACTTTTTATGAAAAAATATATTCTTAAAGTTTTTAATAATAAAATATGCTTATAATGTAAGTGTAACTACACAAATATCGATCGCAAAAAAAAGTTTATAAGAATTATATCATTGATCGCTCAAGTTGTTGTTTTAAAGTTTGCCACTAAACAAAATGTTGTTTCGTGGCAAACACAGCAAAAACAGTACATTATATAATGTAATGTACTGTTTATATTAGATTTTAATAATATAATCGTGTAGTGCTTCATTTTCCGACTGTGTATCGGACACCAGAGGAGCTTTAGCGACACAGATGAGTCTTAAATAGCATTCTCCAAATTTTAGCACATCAATCATCTTTGAGGTTGTTAATCGAGAGAGACTTCTAACAACGAACTAAAAAGTAACAAAATAATTTCACAAAGATTTTATAATTTTGAAGTCGGTGCCAAGTTTAACAAACAGGCTTAGTAATATGTAGTAAGGTCTAGGTAAGGCTACGTAGTAAGGTCGTTGTAGCTTGACACCGACTTCAAAATTATAAAATCTTTGTAAAATTATTTTGTGGTAAAAATGGGACCACATGGGAAGCACTACCTTTCAAATAAAAAAAAATCATCCAAATCGGTCCACCCAGTCAAAAGTTCTGAGGTAACAAACATAAATAAAATACAGTTGAATTGATAACCTCCTTTTCTTACAGAAGTCGGTTAAAAAATGTTTCGGTGATAGTTAATATATACTTATATTGACATGTTAAAAAATCTGTAACTAGCACATTTCATGGATTGAATGACTTTTCAATAAGGTGTTTTATACGTTATACGTGTTTTATATAAAAACATAATTAATTGCGCCGTCATTACTAGCAAAGGATAAAAGAAGGCAATGACGCTGATTGAAGACAATGATTAGCTTTTATTTAATTAACTTTTAGAGTATATGAATGAGTCTGATCTGAGGCTGAGTCCTGAAAATTAGACATATTTCTAATAGGTAACTTACGGATGGTTCATGTGATGAAATTTTCATGCTTAAACAAGTTATGATTAAAAATTTACATAGTAGGTATCTAAATTTTGTCCATGAACTTTTCTCGGATTTCATTCTTTGAATCTTAAAGTTATATAACCTCCACGGCATTCAGTTTCAGTGTAATGGAAAGGTTATAAATATTACAATTCTTAATTTACTGCTTTTTCCATGTAATAGTACAAAAATAAGCTACTTCAGCTTACGTTAGTATAAAAAGATATCTAAAATTGAATAATTTCTATTAATAGTATGTTCATTTTGATTTCTTCTTCATTGTTCTTATTTTTAATATCTCGCTTTATCCCTAGCGAAGTAGTCAGAGAAAACGGAGCGCTTATAGCTCTGCTCTCTGTATGTTATACTTCGTCGACTATCACTACTCGTCACTCTCTTTGTATATTCCGTGCGGGGGCTGCCATTTTTTTTTTCATGGCCTTTCCTTATATAATCGATATTATATTCGCCAACGGTAATCCAAAGTCTTCTCCTTTCTGGTCATAAAACAATTTTAACCATCTTCTCTACTTAATATGTCTTTGTATTTCGTTAACCTTGTAGAACATTCTTGGGATATACATATCTGTTCTCCCCAGCGAGGATTTGTGATTTATAAGACCTGATGTTGTGGTTAGTCATATCCGCTCTTTACCTATATGCTGGTAACTTCGAACAATGGACATCCATTGTTGACATCGGAGATGTGTTATATATATATTGAACAAACAAGTTGACATGGCGCAACCTTATTGAATACGTGGGACGTGTCTGAAAGAAACATTTCCGTACACTGGCTGCATGACGTCTATAAGAAGACTTTACAACAAGGGTTCGCTTATATTGTACCAAGGCGGTCTCCTAAAACATGTTACATCCCTGTCAAACATCTTTTCGTATTTCATAAATGCTCAAAAAATTTCCCTTGATTCTTCCAGGTCTAACATAATATTTTGGAATAACCAGGTCTAATATTTAAAAACACTTATTCCTCTTTGATCTCTTCCAGCTTCTTATGCGATAATTCGACTCCAAGTTTGGACGGCGTCGGACGGCCATCTCGTGCGGCTGCTTCAAAATGAAAACAAACCAACGACTACATATTGGCTTGTTCCCAGGACAGCATTCTAAGAACTCGCGTGTCTATTACTTAACCTTACATATATTGATCCACTAGGAATATGTCAATCATACTTTTCATTATAAGAATGTATAATAACGTGCGAATGCATCGGTGATGAAGAAATAACAAAAAAGATTTATGGAGGAAAGGTGAGCGGTAACAAAGGTAGAGAGAAGGTGACCTCGATCGCCCTCTACCTTCAAAAACACAGCAAGCATCAAATATACTGGAGGAAGGTCTTGTAAAAAGCATAAGGACGCTCCGGAGGGCAGGTATGATGAAATTGATGACAGTGGCTGAGGTGAAAGAGGTACGTAGACCATAGCGATTGGCGTCCCGTTTTTTCCGATTTTCCCACTAGTAATACAGCATGAAGTTAAGTAAGAAAGTACTTAATTTCAATTCTTTACAAACATATATCTTAGTTGGTACCACAGCATCATTTTCCATCAGATGCTTATCATTATTCTACAATAAGTGTCATTGTCCGTATTTTTTTAAAATAAATAGGGATAGTTCATACATGCCACTTCAATAAACGTACATTATAATGTCTAAACTTCTATCTCTGAGCAAACTTTCAGCTTTACGCGCTGGTTTTAAAAAGGACCATTTTTTAAATTAAAAATAACAATTTTAGGAGAACTGCCAATGTATTACATAAGTTAACCAGTTTCTGAGATTAGCATGCATAAACGCACAGACAAAATATTTTACATGTTCAGAGAGTGATGAGTTTAAGTGCAATTTTATTATAATACATTTATAACTATATAGATTATACATTGTATTTTATGACTTATAGCCTATAGGTAGTCTGTAAGGTGTGACAGATGTGACAATCGCCAAGTTCGAATATGACAGATGACAGTATTAACTTTCAATGTTAACGAAGTGTAGCTAGTGTGACGTGATGCAAACAAAAGTATAACTACATATACACTTAAAATATTAAGCTGTAAGTAGTACGTAGGTAAATTAAATACCTATACTAATACTGTTTTAACTTAACGAATAAGCATATCTATATCTGTAATCAATGCCCTACATTTTGATCAGAGGTAATCTAGCATCGTACGGGCACAAAAATCCTTGGCGTGTTTTGGTGTCCGGCTTGAAAGGTAGATTATGACACACATTAATTCATTTATCCTAAAATGAAAATTGTGCACATTTAGAAAGTCCACTTATTACTTTATTAATATTGTTACGTCTGTGTCAAAAAAGATTTCATTATTTAACTGTATGCATGACTACAACTATTATTACGTTTACTGTAGCTGGTGACATTGAGCAACTAAAAAGATTCGCTTGTGGAGGGTATTGTGATGATTCAACAATTGTTTATCTACAACATCCTTGCGTAATTCTCAGTGCATTAGAGGCAAGTGTAAAAAAATTTCTTATAAAACTTTTTTCTTCAAACATGCTTAAAAATCCAAATAAAATATATACAGGTCCTGGGTTACAAAGTGGTGGCCTCCAGTTCAACAGCAGTCAAACAGGATTATAATGAATATATGTGGACTATGAGAAAAGAATTTTCTGAACCTGAGCCATCAATAATTGTTGAGCAAGATAATATTACAAACTTCAGTAAAGAGGCTATGCACTACCATCATTCTAATAAAGACGAAGAAGTGTAGCTGTATTATAAATTGTAAATATTATTAAAAATTTTCACCAACACTTTACTATGGAAAAGGGCAGTCAAAATGTTTCAGCTAACAACTTAGCCTCCATTCCAATACCTGAAGATGGATTTTTTTATATTGCTATAAAAGGTTCTTTACATGCAAATGACTGTTCAGTGTTTGGTCTAGGCCAAGAAGAGATAAAAGCCATTGTTAAAAAATTCCCTGGTTCTGGTTCTAATGTTGTGAATGGAGTCACTATTAAAACAAATGTTCTGCAAGCTATAAATGCTTTGAGCCAGCTTGGGTATAAAGTTATATCTACTACTGGGGAAGCTGAGATTACTTGGACATTACAAAGAGATATCTAAACATATTTTAAATAAAAATAAGGCAAATATCATTCATTAAGTAAAATTATTTATTTTTGATATTTTGTTTATAGTCTATAAAGTAATAATGGAACACCAAAACCACTGTTGTAATCATTCTAACTGTGTAACTAGTCCTAATGAGTCCGTACACCAGACACTTTCAGAAATGGATTGGGAGAGGGGCATTTGGAGTGCAGGTATTTTATTTTATATACTTTATTGAATAATTAATATACTTTATATTTATGAATACAAATACAGTGTGGCCATTATGGTTCAGAGGCACAGTGTGACTGTAATGCGGAGGTTGTGGGTTCCATTCCCACTTGTGGTAATAAATAAATATTTTTATTTCATTACTCTAGCACCAAGGCGAAAACCCGGTATTGAGTTCTGCCGCTCAACATGCAATGCCTCGAAAAATGCAGAAGTAGGAAATGGCATCTTAACAATAAGTTCCCTCTGCCTACCCTACTGTATGCGGAAAATATAGAACAGATTTGATTATATAAATGTTGATCAACAGAATGATCACTTATTCTAAAAGTCCTGTCCAATTTGTACTCCCTTCAACTTCTTACCCTTAATGGTACTTCACAGAAAATGTTAGGTAATTAACCAAAGTTTGTTTTCCAAATGCCTATTTCCTTTAATTAGTTCTGGTAATTGGCATTACTGTAGATTTATAAATTAAAAGAGACATCATGAGAGTAAATAAATTTAAAAATAGCTTTCTCAGGAGATTTGGATCGCATAAACCAATTGATTGATAAAGCAAAGAATTCAAGAGACCTGGTGAATAGTCTGGATAATGCTGGATACACTGCACTACATTATGCCGCTCGTAATGGGCATATCAACATTTGCAATATACTTCTGAGTTATGGCGCATATATTGATAGTCAAACAAGAAGTGGTAAAGCCACACCTTTATACAAAGCAACGTTGGCAGGTAACTGTACTTTAACATTTTATTGCCTCTATTGAAAGTTTTCAAGCTGTAAAAATACAAAAATGGTTTGATAAACTGCCCCTCTCATGCAAAGATATGTTTTTTTTTATTTCAGAATCAGTAATCCTTTAGATAATAGTAATACATATAATGATAATAAAATATCTTATCACATATTTCTTACAATTTTATATAGATATTTCAAAAATTTATCAGCATATATATGTTGCTTAGATATATTTGTTTTTTTTTTATACTCAAAATATGTTAAAATCATAATTAATACCTAAGTTTTATTTTATGTCATAATTTTAATCACCATAGTTATTAAATAAGGTAATAAAAAGCATTTCATTGTAAGCAATTGCACATAATATGACATTTATGGCTTCAAATTAATATTTTAGAATACTTTTTAAAGATAAGGATGATTAGAGAATATACTAAAACATTAACCTGTTCTGGCAGACAGTGTGGCATTGAGTTCCACTACTCAACAAGCAATTCAGGCAGAAAAAGAAAAATGGAGTGTCATACCACAATTCTTTTTGCCTACCTTACTATTTAAGGGATAATAAAAGCTAATATAATTATATTATTGTACTAGGTAAAGAAGATGTGGTAAAATTATTAATACAACATGGAGCTAAGATTGATTTGCAAGATGCAGATGGTAAAACGCCACTCCATAAGGCTGCAGAAAACAAAAAACATTCGATCATTAAAATTTTACTTGAAGCATGTCCTACATTAAACAATATAAGAGATAATAAAGGTCACCTTGCAATTTTGTAGTATAATAAATGGTCTTTCTTCTATTTGATCATTTTACCTGCTAACATCCTATTAAGCAAAATCTCAAGTGAGACAAAATACGTTTTTAAAAAATTATTTGTATACATATATTTTTATTTTTTAATTTGTTTTCTCTACTATATAATTTTGTATTTATTTTCTTACACTTTGTAATGATATAAAAATGTTGAATACATAATAGCAAAAACCAGATTTAGCAGGTTAACACTAAGCTTTTGTTATATTTTTTACATATGTTCACTTTTGTATTAAACTTTTATTTATAGCACTGTTGTTATATAAGCCTTAAAAATGTATAGTATAACATTAGTATGAAATTATCAAAAAACAAATATAGGCATTATAAATTCATAAATAATAAAGATAATTATTCTTTTGGAATACTCTTTATATGCGAAAATATTTTATTTGTTTAATGTCTGTTTAATATATATATTGATAAAAGTAATTGATTAGTAAATTAGATTAAGATACATAACATTGTAATAACTAATCTTATTAATTTATTAAATTTCAAATGAAACAATAGAAATATAAGATTGGATATTTTTATTATATATTTAGGCATTCAAACAACCCTGTATTTATATGAAATATTTTCTCTAAGACATGTTTATTAGAAAAGGATTTTCTTCTAATAAATATGTATCATTATAAAGAATATATAATTTATTGTATAAACTACCTTATAAGACCTTTATCTGAACTGTTTATAATTAAACTAACTTGATATTTTTATTCTTGTTCTAGATTAATTAGTCACAATATCTAAGATGAAGAAGATTGTTCAATTACATAAATACTTATTCATACTTATCTAAATGTTTTGTCTTTTAGAGCGTACATTTTATAACACGAAGAGATAGTCTTCATGAACGAAAATGTTTTATATTTTTCACTAATGTACACCTTTATTATAAATATAATCTTTAATTAAAATATTAAATGTTGTATATCATGTATCATTTTGACCTACTCTTTCTATTACAAGTTTATTAAAATAAGATTTAAAATAATTCATTACATACAATATAAAATAATTGATTATTAATCGTTGCTTTAGGATGACATTTAGAAACAATTTTGTTTTAAGTTTATTATTATTACCACTTTTTATGGAGATGATATTTACATTTGGATGGATAACCAAATGTCTTTTATTTAAATATCTGTTAAATAAACAAATACAAAAAAAATATTTTTACTAGTCTTGAAGTAATATCCCTCTGCATATCCTGCTGTGTTGGATACTGTCTGAAGCCGATTTTAATACAGCATACTTAAGTAATTTTGAGTCGGCATCGTGCGGAAAGCGCATTTTTTGGAATGCTAATATTTAACGCTGAAGATTGTTAATGTGTGTGTTAGTGATTTGGTTCTGTAATTTATGTATAATTTAATACTGATTATTAAAAGCGGACTCAAATATACTTAGATTATTACATTTGTTTAAGAATTTGGTAATTAGGGCTAGTAAAAATTGTTTAAAAAATACATAGTTTGAAATGTTTACTGTATACACATTCGACTTTAAAATGATTGAAAATCAGCTTCAGGCTGTATCCTGCACACATAAGGGAACATTCTTTTAAGACACTCCATTTCCCACCGTAACTATTGAATGTACAAATCATCCAATTTTTTTCTGACCTTGGTATTGGAATTTTTGTTCTAAATTTATATGAGATCAACTTCCAAATGGGATATTTGAAAATAAAAAATACATCAAAATTAGATAACTACAAAAAGTTATGCAGGGTCATAAATTAAAATCTATTATATAGTCAATTCAATCATCTCCTATTTCTAACCCGTACCTAGTTAGAAGAAAACCCTCGGAATATATAAGTTTTCTATAAAAAAGAAATATCAAAATTGAACTCCTCCGTAAAAATTTATGTGATGATAAGCATAAAAAAAATATGTAGGCTAGATGACCTTCGCTTTTTACGTGCTAAGAAATATGAATTATTATAAAGTATTTTGCTTTATACATAAAAAAAAGTAAACAATTATTATATAAGTATATTCGTTTGTAAAATATACCACGGTTTGAACTAAAACGTGATCTAATTTGGAATTCTAATTTTCTAATGCCTAGAATTCTAATTTTCTAATGCCTAGAATTCTATTTTTTAATGAGCATCTATAATAATAACAAAAGTATATCACGCGATTAGTTTTATTATTTTAAATAGGGTTTCATTAATACGTAGGTAATATTAGGTAATATTAGATAATCTTATACAAGTAACAAAAATATACACAATTATATCAATATAGACTAGAATAACCTAAAAATTCAATTTAAAATGTTACACATAATATATTGTATACAATTGTGGGTTCAATCCCACTTGGAGGAACGAAATATTTAATATTTTAATTTCCTCACTATGGCAACGAGGCAAAGCGCGGCGTTGAGTCCCCCACTCAAAGCGTAATGCCTCAAGAATACGGCGGTAATGGGAGAAAGGAGGTGTCTTAATGGGGAATGGAGTGTCTTACCACTAGGTTCCGTCTGCCAACTCAGCCATGTGTGAGATATAGCGTTAAGCTAAAAACCCTAAAAAAAACGAATTAAACAAAAAAATCAGGGCCAAAATATCGTTTTCTTATTGTGTTATACGACGCTCGACAAAATACAAAATCAATGGCAACAGTGAATAAAACCCTATGTCAATCAATCTAATAAATACGTAACTATAGTATCAACTAATTCATAGTTTCCACAATTTGACTAGAATAAAATAAACCCTGAAACTTTTAAGACTAGGTTAATCTAATTATACACAACACATTAATTAGGGCTGCCGTCCGTCTTGGATTCTTCCTTGTTTAGTGGACGTCCGAAAGGAGTGTTTAAAATTGTCCAGGTGAAGCTGGGACACTTCTTTTTGTCTTAAAAGTCGCCCGAATTTTATAGTAGTATATAGTTTATTTTATTATTTACCAACGACCACCACGACCAAATAATATAATTCTAATTCATTTTTAAATTAGTCCCAAAAAGAGTATATTTACTACTCATTATTTTTGGGTGCAGATTACATCGGGAGGAGAAAAATCTATAAATTTATAAGTGATTACTATTTTTTGTTCTTTAAGTTGTTAAATAAATTGCAAAAAAATTAAATGAGTAAAAAAATTTAAATGTCCAAGGAAAAACACAAATGTTTAGGGTCTTTTTAATTTTTTAGCTATTACAGCATCGATAATTTAGTTAATGGCAGCCCTAATATTAATCCATCAAGAACTACATTTTACATAGTTGAGAAAATTGAAAAAAAAATGTACGCTATGTTATTATTATATATGTACTACAAAAGTACTATTCATTGCTTATACATCATACATACCCTCATCTTCTAGCATGAGGAATCGTTTTAAACTTTTTGGTAATGGCAATGAATTAACGTAACAAAATAAAGGTTTTTTTTTGCAAATACTCCTAATACGTATTCGACATATGTCCAACAAAGTTTGCGGCTGTTTACATACATCTTGTATCCAGAGGGAGGTACTGCATTTTGATGTAGAATAAGAATCAGGGAAAGGTCTATGGTGACCTGATTTTAATAGTAAATTAGCTAAATGCGTTGATCGCCGTCTACTTGCTATAGATAGATTATCTAAGCCACACGAGTTTAAGTCACACGCGTTCACGTCAGCCCCATATCGGATAAGGAGCACAGCAGCATGATCTCTGAAATTATTGACGGAATACAAATCATTTAGATTTAATATGTACTTGTA
>DWGR01001537.1:0-15912 GCA_018247715.1 Heliconius burneyi | reverse complement strand
TAAAGACACCGTGTTTAACAAATAGGGGTCACACGACAAAAGTTCCAAGCCCATCGAGCAGGAGCAACGCTTCCTCTATCGCAACTTAATTCAATTTGGATAAGCTTTTATGGACGGCGGTAAGCTGAACGCGATCCCAGAACTAATTGAGAATTATTACAATTATTTTGTATACAAGAGTATAATCTTACATAATTTAACATTTTTGATAATGGTCAAAACGACTATAAATTTAGTATGCGAATTTTTATTTTTAACCTAACGTTAAAACGCTCCTTCCTTACTATTTTTTTTATGGAAAAAGATATGACAAACGAGCCAGAGGAGCTACTGCGTTGCCAGCTTTTGAAGTTGTTGGGCGCTGGAGCTCGGTATTACTTAATGCGAAATGCAGTGGCACTTCTTCACGCCGGTTTTAAATGCCGGGGGTGGTAATGATCCGGTCGAGTCTACCCATGCGTATTGCCATTGCTGGCGACGTGACTCTCCCACTCGTACTTTAGTCGCCTCTTACGACACCACCAGTCAGGGTGATCTTATTGTAAGCCGGAAACACACGGCGATTTACCACGCACCACCCGATTTTTCAGATGCTAATAGGTAGAATTCAATGAAGCTGTGCTTAGTTTTGTTACGGGAGCAAGAAAACTAAATAGTATATACCCCCGAATAAGAATCGAATCCATAACTTATTGTTTGCAATCAAACGGTGTGCACTGGACGATGACGGTCTCGGGTTTGAATTAACATTAACTCTATTTCGTTCGTATAAAACTTACACAGAAATAAAACAATTCTTATAAGAGTTCATTAATTTCTTTTAAGTGTGTCACGTAAGTAAGCCCGCGACAGCCATTCATTGTACGGTGTTTTAAAGTGTAAAAGCAAAAGTTGATTAATCAACATCTTGGGGAACTTTAACCGACTTCATAAAGTATTTTTACTTCGTAAAGTTTACGAAAACCTTAAATGTATACTTGTATATAAAATGTCAAATTTGATTTGCTTGGGTACGTTGAGGTCAGGCAATATATATATATATATATATATATATATATATATATATTCGTATAAATTAGCAAATCTGAATGACATTTAATAACTTTAATGGAAGAAGTAATGTAATGTAAGATATGTGTCTTATTTGTTAATAATGTAATAATCCTTTGTAATGAAAAAGTAGCGTCAACATGAAAAGTTTGCTAATATTCTATTTGCTGACAGAAGAAAATATCGTCCTTTCCTAAAACACATTTCAATATTGAGGACAAGGATACTTCTTTGTGAATATATAAGAACATGTATACATTATTTATAACTTACTCTTTGGTGGTGACTATTTTGGATACAGATCAATATATGTATGTAAATAAAGAATTTCTTTGATATATTCCTTTGGATTAGGTATGCAATATATTATTTTTTTTCTTATTTTTTACATACTTATGTCATCTCCCTAGTATTCAATCTCATCATATTAGGCAATTGAACAATTTTCATAGAAGATTTAAGATATAAGTATTAGAACAAGGACAGGTAGATAATAAGTCCGTACATTATATAAATATTAGCTTTAATTTATTATTTGAGCTCTCCCACTTTTACACTTCACGTTCAGCCTATCTCTCATCTGTAATTTGGGCTAAGGCAAAATACTACCAATGTGCGTATTTGCGTCAGCAACTAATTCTGCTTTTAATTAATTTTACATGGTCTGTACTTGCCTACTCACGGTACAGCGTTTCCAAATAAATTAACTTTCTTATTCTTATAGCATTAGAATAGAGTGTCTTACCACTAGGTTCCCAGGTGTCTTTTGACTATACTGCTAAGTATAGAAATTGTAAATTTTTGTGGTTTGTCATTTCTTAAGAGTTGAAAACTGGTACAAAGAAAAAAAAAGAAAAAATAATTCAAATAGATATTATAGTTTCGACCACTATGGCGAAGAGGACTGTGGCAATACAATTTCTTATAATTTTTGTTCTGAGCTAGATTTGAAGAAAGCAGTCGCTTAAACGAAATGAGATTTCCAAATTGAATTAGCGCGAAGATGAGTCGCGACTTACGATCTTTACTTATCTCATTTAAAAATATTAAAATAAAAGATAAATATATTAAAACTACTAGTAAATGTGTTTTTATATTGCAAAGAATATTAACAACACTGTCATAATACAAGTTCAAATGTCAATATTTAGATATCTATGTTATCTTGCCTGTTCTGGAAAGATAGAGAGAGTTTCTGGACATATCTATCTATCTCTACTGGTTTTTACAATAAAACAGGGCATCGAACGCGTTGGCGTCTACCCTATTCTAAACAAACCAGCTGCGACGCAAAGACGTCACTGGCGACAATTTAGACAAATAAAAATGTAGTAATTTTTAGGAATTACATTGTACTTTTATTACTACTATATCTGAGAATAAGCAAAACTATATATATTTTACCATTTTTTATGGTAAAAGCATGGCAAACGAGCATACGGGTCACCTGATAGTAAGCGATCACCGCCGCCCACGACACCGCGTAGCACCAGAGGAGCTACGCGTGCGGTGCCAACTTTTGGGGTGGCTGGGCGCCGGAGCCCGGCATCACCTGATGCGAAACGCAGTGGCATAAAGCCAATGTGATTAGTGTTGTTTTTCCGTATTTAACATTTACTCGACGTTAATAGAATTTAAACATTCATAGAACACGTGTCCTTCACTAGTTAATTATTTATTCAATCACGATAACAGTGCTACAGTCAATTAGTTAATGAAAAGTCGAGATTATGTACAATTCTATTTCCTAATGCATTATATTGTTTCATTATGTAGATGTGATTAAAATTATTATGTAAAATCACCTGTAAGGTCAGTCCTTGTGACTGTAGACGCGACTGGTTGTAGGTTCGATCCCCACTCGAGGAAATGAAATATTTATTAAAATTTATACATTCATTTCTTCGCTCTTGTGTCGAGGCAAAACGCGGTGTTGAGATCCACCACTCAAATGTCTCCAAGATTCGACGGAAAATGGGGAACTGAGTGTTTTAACACTATTCTCTCCCTTTGTCTATCCTGCTGTGTGCGGAATACAGCGCGAAGCTAAGTTATTTTTTTTGCTTATATAAAAACATAGAAACACATTTTTTAAGTTATAGGCTATTTATTTCTTCTGGCCTTCACAAATTATTTATTTAGCTTCACGATGATTATATCTCCCACATAGCATTAGGCAAAAGGAACCCAGTGCTAAGACAATGCGTGTGCCATGTTCTCCTAATTTTCGAGACATTGTGTATTTAGTAGCAGATCTCAATGGTTTATAACCAGAACGAGGAAATAATAATAATTTTACACTACACTACCATCGTGGTAACAGCCAAAGCTCTTTCCTTATACCGATTTGAGGCTGCAAGGAAAGTCTTCTATAAGATCACTGCTTATATCGCCCATTGAATAGCTGTCAAATTGATTGATTGCGTTGTCTCTTATTTTATAAGATGTTTAAAGGAAAATAACTCCTACGTTGTGGAAATTTAATTCCATAAATTCCATAAACTGAGAATAATCTCATTTTATAGAACATAATGGTTACTCTATTTTAAAAAAGTTTTTACTACGAACTTAAAAAATAAAAAAATTATAGATAGTGATCTGGTCATTGCAATTTTATTTATAATGAAATATATTAAAATAAATAACAGTACACAAGTAGATAAAATGTAATAAATGTATGTGCTCTTTATTGCACTTAATAATTTGTTATTTGAAACATAGTCCAGAATATTGTTGGCAAAGATGAACTTATCCCAAACAGAGCTTTCTTCCATAGAATATAAAACATAATTTAAATTCTATATTATAGCAATAAAGTAACATAACTTTTTTGCTACCTATGTATACAATATTTCTCTTAGTTTTTATTTAATGGATATAATTTTCTTTATATACATACCTTTATATCTGTCTGTAAAACAAGATAATGACGTATTTTATTGTTTATATATAAATTTATTACCATATAAAATAAGGTTTTAATAAAATATATCAAAACCATAAATTTAATATGCCTAATTAATAAAATATTATGATTGAATACAGTTGCGACACAATTAAATCCACACACAAAGTCACAAGTGTGATCCAATAGAAGTCTGTTAAACGGAAGCTCTACGTTAAATCAACAAATGCTTTCCTATTTCCAACTCTATGTTATACAACATAGAATTCAAATATCATTGTATCTTAAGAATCGTAGCTCTTGTCAAAAGCGGTAGCTTCGTAGCATAGTACGTAGTATCCTTATTTGCAGAATATTTAAATTACGAGTATATTGTTTGTTTTCCTCTTGTATGACAGTTTATTATACAGTTCTTGCTTTTCGGTTTTCTTGTATTTCGTTAACTGGTGAATTTATTTTCTTCTATAATAAAAATAATCTGACCTTTTATAAAAACACAGCAAGGTAGGCAGAGGAAACCCAGTGTTAATACACTTCGCTACGAACTTTCCGCTGAATTCTGCAGCCATAGCATGTTGAGTGGCGAAACTCAACGCCGCGCTTTACCTCGCTAGCCGAGCGAAGAAATGAAATATAAAAAATAAGCTAATAACAACGTCAATAATAGCTTTGCTAAAATATTAATAAATCAGTAACTTTATTTTTAATCAAGGATTTAAATTCTACCAAAAATATTTCGATTATATGAAAAAATAAGCTTTTTTTGCGGAAAATATAAAACATAATATTTTATTTGAATTATTAACGTGTATGCAATATGACAATTTCGCATGTTGAGTGATGTAACTCAACGCTGCATTTTATGTTGTCAAAGCAGGGAAATAAGAATAATTCACCGCACCAAGTGAGCATCGAATCCACAGCCACTGTTATTTGCATTCAGACGTTGCAACTCTACACCTCTGTGGCCTCTTATTCTAAATATTCATAATACAGTTAATCTCCATTACCTCCAAACATACTGGATCATCCAAAACCATTAAAAAGCTCATGTAAACCTTTTCTAATCATCATGAATCTTAATAAAATCAAGAAACGGATGTAAACTGTCTTAGATACAATGCTCTACAGATTTATGTACTATATAAATCTCGTAACACAAACAAAGCTGTTAACTGCTTGTAGCTGTTAACGTTGATAGATTAAGAATTTTGTGGCTACATATCTCCTAGATAAAAATTATTGATAATAGAATAGCAAGCGCTTAAGCATCTATTCAAACCAAAAGTTTTGTACCAAAAGCTATTTATGTATTGATTGATATGTTTATATAGAATTCTTTTTCAGCAAGGAAGGCAAATATAAGGCTTGTGAAACTAGTGTTAAGATACTCTGTTCCCATTAAGACACTTCCATTCCCAATTTCCTATCTAGTTCTGAAGATATTGCGGAGTGATTTGCGGAACTCTACGCCGCAGTTTGTCTCTCGCTAGTAGAGCTATCAAAGGAAAATATTCAAATGGAATGGAATTGAACCCACACACATTTACAGTCGCTCGCTAGACACCACGACTGGCCTCAAGGATTTTATAGGAAAGAGTATTTTGTACTATCGTATTTATTAATTTTGTACCTTATACAACGATAATTTCATTATTTATTTTATTTGAAAATAAAAGGTTTCTCATTTTTGGGAAAAACAAATTAAGGGGCTTTTATAAGTTAAAACTGTGGTTTATTTAAAGTGGTACTGACAAAAACACTCTGTATATTTCCACGTTATTTTAAAAGTGTTTAACATTTTCCTGCTTCATGATATATACCAACAATAGAAATCAACAGTAAAGACAGAGAAAACTTGAAAAAAAAGTGTTAAAACATACCAATCTCCGTCTTCTTACTGTCAGAACACAAAAATTAAAATATTTTGCCCCCGAGTGGAAATCAAACCTACAATAATAAGACATGTGTTAATATATATGTTTTTAAAATTAAATCATTTTTTATTATAAAATTTTAAGCAAATAACACTATCAGCATTTCATGTAATGAAGTCTCGTCTTGAGTGTAGACGGAACGTAATTCCCAGAATTGCGCCTGAAGACAAAAATTATGCTGACAGGGATTTTAAAAATATTAATAAAATATATATTTTAGGTAGTATCAACTTAGGTACGTACTATGTAATCTCAAAATGCATGATACTTAATTAAGATTTTGACATTCTTGACTTGATAACTTAGCTGGTTAAATTACAATTACCCTTAACTTCCAGATAAAACCGATAAGTGTAATTTTTTTTTAACATTTTTAAAGTGTTTAATATTCCACACTAAGGAAAGAAAAATACTTATTTAGAAAACGTATAAAAATTTGAACGTAGAGGGATTTATACCCGGATGGTTTCTAAAAGTGGGTGGGTGGCTTCAAATCCATCTACGTAAAAATTTTTGTACGTTTTCTAAAAAAGGATGCAATAAGGATATAATCATTATTTTTAGCTTCACGCTGTATCCCACACAAAGTAGACGATACCTGGAGACCCATTGTTAAGACACTCTGTTCCCATTGCGTGTTGAGTTTTCGAGCTCAACTGAAAATGTTAAATATTATCATTTCCTCGAGTGGGAAATGGGAATTTAACCCACAACCAGTCGCGTTTGCACTCACAAGTTTGTGCCCATGCATCACGACTGGCCTCTATACTCATCATACTGGAGTATAATTATTAACGACAATCTTATCGACTTACTTACAAAAGTAGTCTTATCAATTTACTTCTCCACGCAGTCGAATTCGCAAACTTAACTTGTAACATACCTTCTATAAACATACCTTCTATAAAAGGAAAAAATGTTAATAAAACACATTAATAAGATATTTTTGTCGACAGGTATTTTGAAGATAAAATGTGAAGCTTGGTCATGGAAGAGGGCTGTGACAACTGCAGCTTGGAGCTGAACGCCAGCCTCTTAATTAATAACACTGGAAATGTCACTGTTATTAATAAATTTTATTTTTATCAGGTAAGAATTTAATTTTTGTGTTATAAATAAAAACTATGAATTTGGGGGATAATATGTTCAGTCACGAAACGGAAGTAACTGAAAGACGACGCATAGAGGAAAATATATTATATAGAAAACATTACCTCGCGCTGTTAAAGAGGCAAAGTGAGGTTTTGAGTCCCATCATTCATCACGCAATGTCTCAACAATTGAAGTGTCTTAATAGGAACGGAGTGTCTCAACACTAAGTTTCCAATTTTTCTCTGCCTACTCTGTTTTGTGCGGAATATAGCGAGAAGCCAAATATACCACCCCGATAGTACCCATCGTGCTTCCAGTGCTTGTAGCCCACTGTCCCATACACTAGCCTTCATAATCTATGACTAGGTAAAATATTTATATATTAATTTCTAAATATCCATACAATTACTTATAACTAATTAGTTTATTTCTAGTTACTTTGCTCAAACCAAAGAAAATATTAGAGATTGGAAAAAAGAAACGTTTAGTAACAATCTGCACAAGCCACCCCTAAAAAAATATGAACTATATTAAAAAAAATAAAAAACCCTTATAATAAATTTATTCTATGTAAACCTTTAAAAGTTAAAACGTATAAATACTTCAAGCAATTTAGAGGATCTCGAATACACTAGGTTACTGCCAACCCGTTGCGAAACTAAAGTATGAGTCTAGACATTCTGTATTCTAATATAACGTTAATTGTAACATGGGACGACGTCATATTCATTAATAGGTTACTTGTTAACCTTCTGGAGAGCTTATTTGAACGTAACTACGTTTAAAATTGTAAATTATGGTACGAAATTGTAGTAATTTTGCTTAAATATATGAAATACTGCGTGAAGTTCATTTAAAAAGATAAGATTTTCTAAGGAATATAAGATGAAATATTTATTCACGACTTCTACCCTTAATGAGAACTGAACCTACTATCTATAAATACCACCTGTTCCACGGTGGCGTAATTATAAAATACAAAGATACAAAAATCAGTTTAATTATTCTCTCAACGAGGCCAGTCGTGGCGCAGGATTACAAATGTGTAAACTCGACTGATTGTGAGTGCGATCCCCTTTCAAAGAAATTAAATATTTATTTAAATTTCGCCTCCAGAATTCAGCGGGAAACGGGGAACGGAGTGTCTAAACACTACGTTCTCTCCGCCATCCCTGCTGTGTGCGGGATACTGCGTGAAGCTTTAATTTTGATAACTTTTAAAATTTTTAATTACTCTCTAAGCATACACTCTTATATCAATCTTTCAAATGGGGTCGATGCTGTTTTCTCAGCGGTTGACAAAGAATTTTAATAACGAAGACCGTTAATGGGTTTCTGCTGTAAAATTAAAGTGTGACGCGTTTCGCATAATAAGAATCAACGGCTGTTATAATTATGTGTACCAGCTTGTGCTTGTACGAGGCTTTTAACGCTCGAGACTGCATCTACATATGTTTTTTTAAATTTATTTTGTTACATTATGTTTGTAAAACCTGTTTTCGTTTTATTTAAGTTAATTTTAAAATAATTTTTAAGCTGTGCAGATGCTGTCTAAGTTTTTAATATGTTTAATATTTTAATACAGTTGTATGTGTGCATTTTCCGAGGAGTCCGTCATTCAGACTTATTACAGAGGTTAGACACAAGTATCTTTTTGATTACATAAAGACGCCAAATTAAACGGTTGACTCTCTTGAAACTAAGGTGACACATTTATGTCGGTACTGCATGTATTTATAATATAGTTAGGTGGTCCCTTAATGTATTAATATAAGGGGACTTAGGTTATTAATGTAAAAAAAGTTTTTTTTCAAATAAATTAAAAAGTGAATTTTCAATCATAAAAACATTTGTACAATCGTTGCGATTAGAAAACAAAATCAATTGTATTACAATAACATTCCTTTCTTATCTCTTGTATGATATAATAATTTTTCTTTCCCCTAGTTATATTTAAAATGTATTTAAAACTATTGTTAGTGTATTATTTACATATTAAAAAACTTTACATTGTAATCATATTCGGAGGGAACTTTGTTTTAAGACACACCTTTTTCCCAATTTTCGAAATATTGCATATTGACTAGCGGACATCAAGATCGCGGTTTGTCTCATTACCAGAGCAAGGACATGAAAGTAGAGAGAGGAAATCGACCCCATGCTGTGCCATGATGACCGAAGATATATTACATTAAATGTTATTTTATATACATATACAAAATTTAAAGTAGTAGTAATTATAGATATTTTTAATGATGCAATTTTTTACTCAGAATGTTCAGCTCGCAGTACTATGGCTGCTACTGGTGGCGATCGTGGCCGGAAACACGACGGTGGTCCTCGCACTCTTCCTCACCAAAACAAGGAAAAGCCGGATGAGTTTCTTTATCATGCAACTCGCCATTGCAGGTACTTAAAAAATATCTCGTATACAGTTTTTATTTTAATTTTATATTATTTTCCAGTCAATAACTCGTCATAGTTATAATTTTTAGTTTTATCTCAATTTTAATTGATTTTATTTAATAAAATTATTTAAACGCGCTACTAAGAAAGACCAGGTTCGAAAACAATTAAACGTAACTTTTTATATAATTTGTATGATTTGTATATATTTTTATATATTTATTTGCACATTATCTTTTTACATGACGACTCTTTAAGCAATAACAACAAAATTTGGCATCACAAGTGCCAAATTGTGTTTATTTGTGTTTTGGCATCAAAAAGACATAAGACGTAGTTTACTTCATAAAGTGACACTATAATAGAATATCCAAATGCATCATGCTTTTATGAGGTGCTATATATGTATGTTTATAATAAAAGAAATATGAGACGAAAGTATTGATAGCTTATTGTGAAATGTGTTATAAATAAAGTTATCATTTTTCTTCATACATATAGCAAAGATTGTGGTTAAGTAGGATAGTCTGCTTAAAGAGTTTACAGAAGGAACCAGAGTGTCAAGACTCTCCATCCTTCGCTTTATACCGTAATTTGATTTTAATTGAATACACATACACTTCAATTTAAGCATTACATTACATTATCCACTTTCCGACAAAATGTCCAGGCATTGACTGTTGAATGGCGGAACTGAACACCACATTTTGTCTATATCTACCCTCCTACAGCCTTCCTCGCGCTTGTATTCTTTTAATATAGATACATATATCATCAAACAATTTTGATCTCCTTTTGTATTCAAAATTTCATCGTTAAAACAATAACCAGCAAAATATTTCATAGTTCCATATATTAGATACACGAACCAATAACAAAATTTAATTTCCTTTCGATATTTACTAAGCTTTGATATAATTTGTATTGAGTTGATTAATATACTTATTTGCTTGTTACAGATCTGTGGGTGGGTCTAATAAGCGTTTTACCAGACCTAATACAGCGTATAACAATTTCTTGGCTCGCTGGCTCGTTGGCGTGCAAATTGATGAAATATTTACAGGTATTTGTTTATTTATATTTTAGCTAAGCAGAGAAAGTGAAAGAGTAAGAAAAAAGTTAGATACTCCATTTCCCATTTTCCGTCGAAAATTTGAGGCATTATGATTTGAGTGGCGGAACTCAACGACGCGCTTTTGCTTTGATATCAGAACGAAGAAATGAAAATTCTAATAAATAATAATTCATTCTCCCAAATGAAAATCGAAACCCCAACCGTCGCGTTACAGTTACATGCTTGTGCCCCTGCGCCTCAACGGCCTCAGGTATTATTTTAATATTGTTTTATATTCAATTTATTGTTTTTTTTTTAATTTGTGAATTTATAATTTTTATTGTATTCATACTTAATACAGACACTGTCCTATTATAATTACTGGAAAAGTTTCTAGAGAATCATTTGTATATACTGATTTAACCAATATTTTACACTTTAAATATTTTTATTCTACAGGGTGTAGTTACCTATTCTTCGACGTACGTATTAGTCGCACTAAGTGTGGACCGATGCGACGCTATCACGCATCCTATGAATTTTACTGGCAGCTGTAAGTTACGTAGTATACTAATTTATTTAAATTTTATAATATATTCTTGATTCGTTTGGGTATTTTTAAGAGAAAAATACATTATAGCGAATTTTAAAATGCAATTAATTTATTTAGATAAAAAAAGGGCAAAATTGCGATAACAAAACAATATTTTAAATACAATGGGAGTGTTTTTTTTTTACTAGAGTTTCACGTTATATCCCAGAGCGAAGAAATGGAAATATAAACGCTAATAAATATTTCACTTCCCCGAGTGGGGATCGAACCCACAACCGTCACGTTACAGCCACACCCGTGTGCCGCTGCGCCACGACGGCCTCAATTCCATTTCTTCAAACAAGCAAAGCGCGGCGTTGAGTTCTGCCACTGAACACGCAACGCCTTCTCCTGCTGTGTGCGGAATACAGTATCAAGCTGATTTCATTTTTACTTTATTAAAACTACTTACTACGCTTAGGACAGGCTACGAAGCTAACATAGTACTGACCACCCAATTTTTGAGACTTTCGACGACTTGAATTCTCGACAGTAAATCTTTCGTAGACTAAGAATATATCCTCAGATCTAAAAGAAAATAATGAAATTCAAAGAAAGTATCATAAAATAATGGTAAAATATCTGGCTGTCACATACATAAAAATTAACATTTTCTTACGTTTCCAGGGCGTAGAGCACGCGCTCTTATAATCGGTGCTTGGTTTTTAAGCTTTCTCTTTTGCGTACCGATGTTGTTTTTATTTGATGAAGCCGATATAGAAGGTGAGTTGCATTGTATTTATAACAACCCAAAAAAAAATTTAAAAATAATTAATAATTGAAAATTCCCAGTATAAAAAGATCTAAAAAGCAAACAAGCCAAGCAATATTTTCTAGAATAATTTTAAAAATTAAGTCAATTTTCGAAGGAAAATACTAAATGTAAATCAGTTCATCCGTTTAGGTGCTACGATGCCACAAAGAGACAGTCAGATACACAGTGCACTGATTAATCAAGATAATATGGCGTTAAATGTTATAATTTAATCAACTTATTAAACAGTTAATTTTAGTATTTTAAAAAACATTAAAGAATATGTACATACATGCCTAATCAAAATAAAGTCCAATTCTTATTTTGTCGTATTTAACAAGCAGCACCATATCAAATAGTTAGTATTTGGTTACTGACTTAAAACATCTTTTCTCAGGAACTCTTCAATGCTGGTCCAGCATCAATCAAACGCAATGGAGGATATGGATGACAAGTGTTTTTCTGTCATTGTTCGTAGCACCCGCCCTAACTATTTCAGCTTGCTACGGCGTCATCGTGGTGACGATACGGCAGAAAAGCAGAAGAGTTTTGGGCAAAAGAGCAGCGGCCACGAGACAATGTAAATATAGCATATACTGGTGCTAATAGGTTCGATTTCTACTCAGGATTATGATTTATTTTTATATTTTTGCTTAGGTAACACGACAAAGCGTGGCGGTTAATTTTGCCATTCTACACGCGGTATCTCGAAAATTAGCCAGAATCGAGTAAACTGAGTTTTTAGTACATAATTGGTTCTCTTTACTATATGCGAGACATAGCGTAAGAAACATATTTTGCAAGAAAGGCAGATGGATACGTACGAAAGCCAAATGCATTCGTCGTGACTGTTAATAGAACTGCGCTTTATTTACTAGACTGAAGAAAATATTTTTAATATTATTAAATCGACCAGTACAGTGGTTTGTTAATCAACTACGGGTATTTTTAATGATATTATAAAATTTTTAAGGGTTCAGTAGCAAAATGGCGGAAGACGGAACCATTATACATTTGTCATGTATGTCTGTCTATCTGTCTATCCGTCCATCCGTGCATACTCGGAAACTTAAGTTTTACTTTTATAAATTGAACTTCTTGTTCATCTACAAGCCAAAAGCTGATACGAAACCCTCGGTGTGCGAGTCCGACTCGCACTTAACCAATTTTTTTATTAACATGCCCACTTATAGGTACATAAAATGGATAGACGACACAAGTTTACAAGTTAATAAATAAGTCATCAAAATCTTTTATTGCTTATAAGACTATTCTTGTTATCGATATTATATCTTTATAGCGCTTAATTAACCAGTAGTATATTTGAATTTGTATGGTAATATAATTTAATACTCTTTTATTAACATTATGTTATTAATTTGGTACTTAGTAACATATGTTGTTTGAAGTTCACCTTAATTTATGAATATATCATATTTTTTACGAAACACTGTGCTGATGTCTCTCTTCTTTTGTGCTTTCTGCTGTCAAGCTCGAACCTCGCGTCAAGAGTTGAAATTCAAATTAAAATTCGCAATATTTTTTATTCTAATAGACTATTATAAGCACTTTTGAATCGTCGAATGAACATATAAAAGAAAGCTAAGTTAAGGCTTTTCTTTCTATATCTACCATTTACATAGCTCTTCATTTATATCGAAATATTACTACGTTACAGTAACCCCCTTTTTTAGCTTCAAGCTGTATCCCACACACAACAGGGTAGTTAGCGGGAATCTAGTGTTAAGACACTCCGTTCCCCATTTTTCCCCTGAAGTGGTGCCATTATATGTTGAGTGACGGAACTCAACGTCGCGCTTTGCCTCGACACGAGAGCGAAGAAGTGTAAAAATTAAATATTTCATCGATAATCGAATGCGAATCGAATTCACAATCTGTACGTTTACAGGCACACCCTTGTCAGTTCTTATATTAAAAATCACCTGCTATTTAATTTAAAGTAAATACAAATTTTCAATCAAATTACTTTCAGACCCTTCTTTATTTCATTTCGTTACTGTTCGGCTTCGGATTCCTATTTATGTGTTTACTTAGGATATTAAATTAAATGTTTCAAATTTAAGAATATTTATTTATAAATATATTCCTTGAAAAGGAATTTATAAAACCTAATAAATATCGCTAACTACGAAACATGAAAGAAATGTCGGTTATAAACTCAAATTACTTTCGAAACCAATTTTACTTTAAGTTGTTATTTATATATCATAATTATATTTATTAAACATATTAAATATTTGAGTGGCTAGATTACAGATATGGTCTCAACTTGATTTTTTTTCAAACATGAGGTTAATACCGGCTTTAAAATCGACGGCTTGCGGCCGTCGAATTGACTGGGAATTTCAATTTGAAATATTATGAATTGTTTTTTAAATATATTCTTAATGACTATTTAAACAGATATTTTGATAGCATCACGCTGTACCCCGCACCTTGTAGGGTAGGTAGAAGGAACCTACTGTTAAGACACTTCGTTCCCCACTTTTTACCGAATTCTGGAGCCTTTAGCTGAGTAATGAAAATTTAAAATTAAATAAATATTTCAATATTTATTTTATTAAATTCTTGTCGAGTGGAGATTGAACTTATAACCAATCGGTTTTAAAGTCATACTCTGTGCCACTGCGCTACGACTGGCTTCTATTATGATAGAAAAAAATAAAAAAGAAATTACAACAATATTAATCAAATCATAACTCTTTTTTCTTTCAAAGCTTTCACAGTCCTTTTTTTATTTGTAGTAGCTATGTTACAGTGAGAATAAAGAAAAACGTGCTCACGGGATTTGGGCACGTCGAGAGAATCAGTGATAAAAGTCTGGTAAAGTGATCTGTCTGGTGAAGTGATGAAGAGAGTATGATAAGAAAGGCAGGGTCAGACCTCGGATGATATTTGAGAAAATAGTTCCGACGATACTGGGGAAAGGTTAAGTAAAAAGCATGAGGACTCCAGATACATGTATTATGAAAATTGATAACAGTTAAATGCTCTGTCGTCTCTGGCTGCCCCGCTAGGGATAAAGCGTGAAGCTAAAAGAAAAAAAAGATTTTTTTAAAATTATATGCTAACATTGCTATGTAAACTATACTAGACATGTGGCTTTGTTTGTAAAATTTTCAAAAATATTCTTAAAATTTATTACCTAATAATTTTAAAAATTACCTAATTTATACAGATAGTGACGACTTGGACAACCGCCGCGCGAGCAGCCGCGGAATAATACCGAAAGCAAAAATTAAAACAGTCAAGATGACGTTTGTAATTGTATTTGGTGAGTAGATAAACATTTTCTTTATATTTTCAAGCATTTTCGCGCCTAAATCCTACTCTATGAAGGTTACTTAATTAGAATGATTCATTGTCCTAAAAACATGTTAAGAAGCTATATTTTTTCGTAATCAATCAATGATATATATTTTTAGCACTTTTAAAATTATATTTTACAGAAAATAGATTTTCTAGAACACATCTAAAAATATTGCCCGGCACCATTTGGAAACTCATATATATGTATGTATGTGTAGGGAGTTATTTACAAATACGCACTACGCAAAGTCTGTTAATCATTTGGTAGAGGATGCTCTTTATTAAATATTTTAAGCATTTTTAAAATGTTATTCGACACTTAAAAAAGAATAATACTTTTTTATAAAACTGTTACTTAACTTAACTATGCTGTTTTACGAGAAAGAAAATTAATCAACAAATTGATTTGTCTCTGAAGTCTTTCTAACTACCAAATGCATTTTCATGTTTCATGCAAATGCAAGTGAAAAAATAAAATTAAAGACTTATATTAGTATGTACCTACCACATATAGTATAACTAGTTAGCTAAATTTTCGATGTAAATTATTTTTAACAAAAAACTACATACATATTAAGATTTGTAATAAGAAAAAATAGAAACCTATGTAATATATATTTCTTAATAACAAATCAATAATTCAATAAAGCCAAATGTCACATAAGCTTTTCAAAGCAAAGAAAGGAAAAGAAAATATATGTAACGACACAACGTGATATAAATTGCGTCCGATTGATACGATGTTTTGTAAACATTAAGAAAGGCGATGTTTGATGCCGACATGTACAAAAT
>DWGR01001536.1:0-15915 GCA_018247715.1 Heliconius burneyi | reverse complement strand
CCTATAAGGGTTCCGTTTTTACAATTTAAGGTACGGAACCCTAAAGAGGTAAAAATAAAAAAAACTCTTAAATCTTTCGAAATTTCGATTCAGTCGTTTCTTATGATTCACAGTCGCAAATACCCAGTATTTTCTTTAAAAGCGAACACGATTACATCGATCGTCGTATCAGGACCATTGAGAGGCACTTACAAGGCCGTCGCCATCGGAAGCCTCGTTCATTTCTTTTGAATGAGTGTCGATAGTGTGACCCTTACAATGTTCTAAAAAATAGATGGCTTGGAAATGGTAAATGTAAAACATTTTACAATAGATTTACTAGATGTGTCTAGTGCCTTAAGTAATTTTATAGTAATGTAAATATTTTTTTTTAAACAATCTCGGTGGTTGTTTTAAAAAAAACATGCTGTACGTTTGCTTAAAACTTATTTTTAGTGCAGGCGTATGACCTAGTAGGCCCTTATTAACAAGCCGTGCTCGACTCTGAAAATCTGCCCGAGTAGAGTAATTTTATTATTTTATTACGAGAATCAAGGTACTTCTACATTGATCCAGTATAGCCCATTTCTTCCTCAACTATCAGAAGCAAACACAAAAATAATTCTTCACGTCGAACCACTATTACCGGAGACAAGTAAATAACCTCGAAACGATATCTAAACGACAATTTCCTTATTCTAACGTTATTCCTACAATTCTAAAGACTCTTCCAATATATTTTAACTCGACAGTGGGCAACTAGAAGTAACTCAATCCCATACAAATGGACGCTCGTAGCCGCGGTGTTGCGTTACCGAGGCGACATCGGACGTCCATTGCCGCGGGCCAAGGCGTTAACTCAATCGCGGCCACAATTTTTCCTTTCGCTTCAAGCTTCGAACGTGACGTGAGAATTGTGTGTAAAATCGCTTGTATCGTTGAAAGGTGTCTGGTTTTTTTAACAATGTTCTTATTGTAGGCTTTTTTATTTGTTACGGAAAAAAGTGAAAAAATATATTGTGTATGTTAACTAAAGATAATATTTAGGTGCATTCATTTATTCTAATTTTTGTAAAATATTTCATATTTAAAAATTTATAGGTTTTTATTTTATGTAAGGTGAATGGAAATGTAACTGACTCAAAAGTATGTTTAATAAAAAAAAGTTGTGTTTTTCTGTAAATATTAATATTTATGACAAGAAATGAGGCCTGGGTTCGATTACTACTCATTGTCTCGTTCTGGTAAAAAAAATCCGTAACACTGAGTTCTAACGTTCAAAAATATTTTGAATTTTATTTTGCTCAATGTTTTCTTTGCGGGGCATGGCATAAGGTTAAAAAATATTATTTAATTAAATATTTTTTACATACTAGCATTAATTAAATTAAAGGCATAAAACAAAAAATATATATAAATGTCTCATTATATTTGTTACAAACAGTAGGTACAGTTCCTCACCTCGTTTGATAAAAACAAATATTGTTTTACTATGAAACATGCAATACATGTAGAATGGTATAAGAGTGAAAGTTGCATTATTTGCAGATTTCAGTTTTTTTTTTACTTCATCTAAGGAAAAGCAAGTATATAAATTTTGCTTAAGTGAATTAAATGCAAATAATGTCTTTTCTCTATATTAATATGGAATGGTTACATAGAAGGGTAGTTAGGTAGAGGGATCCTGAGAACCCAGTATTGACTGGCTAAACTCAACGCCTCACTTTACCTCATTACCAGAGCGAGAAAATTATTTCAGTCCTCCGACTATGAACCAATATCACAACCTTCGCATCTACAGTCGCGCGCTGGTGCCCTTGCACCACGGCAGCCTCAAATAAATTAATATTCAATAATTCACCTCACAAGTATAGAATATTGTACAAATATGCTTTTACATTCAATTGATTGTTGTTAATTTACCAAGTGACTATAATAGAGGCCCCATGCCTATGCCTGGGTGCAACAATAGTCAGGTTGAGGTCGCCACTTAGGTTTACATGGGTGTGTAAACACACTGGGTCGGTGATTCGAGCCTTACAAAGCGTTACAATACTGAGAACAAATATACTTTTCTAGGTACATATGTTATATATGACAATTATATTGATGTAAAATGTATTGAAATATATTACTGAGACCGTCGTGGCGCAGGTGCTCAAGGATGTGACCTGTAATCCGACGGTTGTGAATTCCATCCCGACTCGAGGGATTGAATTATCATTTATTAATACATGTATGTATTTCTTTTTTTCACTCTGGCACCAAGGCAAAAATCTTAAAGGGTAGAAAATATTAAGTTATATCAATTGTATTATCTCGAGTAAGAATCGAACCCACATACTGTCGCGTTTAGAGTCACATCTGCGATGAAGCTGGTCTCAAAGTTGACAAAGAAATAAAATAATATAATAATTTTAAAAAAATCAGCTTCACGCTATATCCCTCAAACAGCAGGGTAGACAGAGGGAACCTAGTGTTAAGGCACTCCGTTTCCCACTTTCTGCCGAATTCTGGAGGCATTGCGTGTTGAGTGGCAGAACTGTATAATTGTATTGTAAAAGAACATAAGATACACATTCAATGATACTTGTCTCTCCATTCTTATAATAGTCAAACACTGTGTGTACCGTAACGCTTAATTTATATGTCGACAACAAAAGGTGTTTTTTTCTTCACAAGCACTCGTACAATGGGGTATCAATTCCATAGTTTCCTTTTGTGTTGTATTGATATGTGTTGCTGTGTGTGGGTTTGGTGAAGCCATGTAACTATGAATTTTCAATCATTACATATTGAATGCGATCCAATATTCGAATGTACCAAAAATGAAAGCTGTCATTTGATTGAAAAAGCATGCTTCTTATATGGTGGATATACCTTGTATATCCACCATATAAGAAGCAGGGTAGGCAGAGAGTTTTAAGACTCTCCGTTTCCTAATTTTCAACAAATTCTGAAGGCATTGTCTGTTGAGTGGCGGTAAGAAGAAATTATAATATTAAATATTTTCCTCGAGTGAGAAATGAACCCAGAACCTGTCATGTTTAGTCACTCGCTTGTGCCCCTATGCCAAAAAACCTTACATAAATATAAACGTATATAAATTGATAATTTTACAATAAGGTCTCAAGAATTAATACGAAACGCGACGTTGACTCCAAAGTCCAGACCCCACTTGAAAATTGGGCGGCAAGAGGGAAGATCAATCTTGACGCTGCTATTACTACAAAGTTTTCGTAATTTCAAAATAGATATAGCATTGCTTACGCAAAGTAAAATCTAGTATTAATACACTCCGTTCCCCAATTTCTGCCTAATCTGGAGGCATTGCGTGTTGAGTGGCAGGATTCAACGTCGCGCTGTCCCTCGACACAAGAGCGAAGAAATAGAAATATAAACGTAAATAAATATTTCATTTCCTCGAGTGGGGATCGAACCCACAACCTTCGCTTTACATTAACACTTATGCTGCTGCGCCACGACGGCCTCTAAAAAGATCTTCGAATAAAATTCTATATTTTCCGTAATCCAATGTTAGATTCCTATGAGGTACCATTTTTCCTTCAGCTAGCTCCACTACGTCATACACGCTTCGGTGCCAGAACTGCTAATTAGCAGTGCGGTACAAAGCGCCACCTCTGGAACTGCGCTTTCTGATAGCATACACTCTGTGTGCTATTTTACGATTTTCTTTGCGCCAATTGTCACGTTTTACTTATTTTTTTTGAACTTTTATTTAATTGTAAAGTAAGTTAATATCTATATTTTATAAAATGTAACTGATAGCTGTCTGCAAGATAGAAGATATCTTTTATCTTGCAGACATCTATAAATAAGAAAATCTATTACTTAAAAGAATTTATTAATTTATTTAATCTTAGATTTTTTTAATTTCTGCAAAATTTATTTTTTTAATGATTCTCTCTTCTTTATTCCAAAGCTGAAAACATTAAAGGTTGCGCCTTGATGACCCACATATTTTTAAATATAAATATTTCCCGAAACCGGAGTTGAATCTGGTACCATCGCTCTCACCAACGAAAGCACATTGTTTAAAAACATTTATGTTAAATATGCATGTTATTGATAGAAGACGCAGATAACTACGTTTGACTCTCATCCTTCATCCTATTACACTAATTAAATAATAGCATTACTTAGTTAAGAGTGTTCTTCGTTGGCCGCGCAGCGTGCGCCCGGTCGGTATATTGCGTTTTAATATCATTTAGCCAGTCGTGGTGCAGGGGCACCAGCGTGTGACTATAAGATAGGTAGTGGATTCGATTCCCATATAGGAAGTTAAATATCTAATAATTTCATTTGTTCAGTCTGGTGTCGAAGTTAAACGTGGCGTTGAGTTCCACCACTTACTCCATTGCCATGGATGGATGAATTTTGGAGGTATTGCGTGTCAAGTGGCAGGATTCAATGCCGCGAAGAAATTGACATATACAAAAAAATTTTACTTCCTCGAGTGGGGATTGAACCCTCAACGGTCGCGTTACAGTCACACTCTTGTGCCGCTGCGCCACGACAACTTTAAAATATTATTGAACCATGAGTTGTCTGAAAGCAACATAAACTGATGCCGTACACAGGAGTAATACTGGCAAAGCCAACATTACTCATGAGCAGAGTGGAAAGACTATACGATGTAATATTACGTTTTCGCGTTAGCTCGGTACACCAATGAAGAGTGTTTTCATAAAACCTAGCCGAGTTCGCTTCGCTCTCTGATCTTTTAATCTCTTAATTACATGAGCACGACGCGAGGATACCGAAATGTGTATGGGAAACGGATGACTACCGACATCTCTTCAATTTAAATTATTATTTCCGTTGCTAAGTCCGCATGTTTGGTATTCAGTTTTGAGATTGTGGTATGATTGCTGTTTTGTCGAATTTTCCAAATAGCGCTGAACTTCGAGTTATTTATACTGGGAAATAAAAAAATATTATTTTACTGTGTTTTTTTATTAATTAAATTAAATCAATGTTTATTTCAGTATCAACTTTAATGTATTCTATGAGTATAAAATGTAGATAATATATTTTCCAAGAAATATGAACCAGTGTTGATGCAATTCACGCTGTATCTCACACGTAGCAGAGATAGCAGAGGGAACCTGGCATCCTATTGTCCGTATCCCATTGAGACAATTCTGTTCCCCACATTCTGGCAATTTTTTGAGAAATTAAGTGACGGAGCTCATCGCTACACTACATACACAATTACAAAAAAAAACGGTTTTTTGTATGATACCCCTAATTTTTAACTTAAAATCAAACCAGCTTACGTAAGCTCATTGCATTATAACCACATTTATTATACTAATGTTTGTTAAACCCACACAAAATACTGCAGCTAAGTGCCTGCAACGTCGCTGCTCTACCCGTTTACGATTTTTGCAAAATCATCTTCTCACGATTCCTCTCTGTTGGAAAGTTCTTTTTCCTTTTCGACACGGAACGCTTCGTCGGTACATTTGAGGTTCTGAAACTATCGTTATGTGGATATAAGAAAAATATTCGTTAAAAATTTCGTTTGCTAAAGTATTTTTGTTTTTGGATTAACTCCAGTCGTGGCGCAGAAGCACGGTTGCGCTTACAGTGGTAAACGCGACTAGTTGTGGGTTCAATTCCCACTCGAGGAAATTACTTATTTATTATTTTTATTTCTTCACTCTGGTGTCGAGGCAAAACCTGGGGTTGCATTCAACCACTCAACAGTAGTCTCTATGGAAATGGAGTGTCTATACTACTAACTGTGTAGGGTCCCAGGTTCCCTCTGCGTACTTTGCTATCTTGTACGTAATACAGCATAAATTAAAAAAAATAAAAACAAAGAAATTTCTTGATATTTTTTAATAATCATTCTAAGAAACCGACTTATTATGACCAAATTATTAAAAAAATACCGAATATTAAATAAATAACAGTCATACTGATAGAGATATGATTAAAGGACAGACATGTTCGTATGCGACTTCAATCTTATTTTATTTTTATAATAAATCTGTTTAGCTACAGTAGGTGGCATACGACCTCTTCTATGTGTCTTAGTAGTCGAGTGTTATTTTTTAAATTTTCTTTTTATTGAATTAGTAGTGATTTTACAAATTCTTGCAATTATCTGTGGGTTGCAAGCAAAGTCGTGTACAACAACAACAAGACAGCTTCACGCTTTATCCCTTGCGGGGTAGTCAGGGACAACGGATCGCCAAACACTACGGCAAGTAAGTACTGAGCAATAGCTAATAATATTAACATTTTTAAAATGTGCTAAGAAAGCTCCAAACGACATCGTAAAGATTTTTTTAGTTCCCCAGAAGGCGCTGTAGTCATTTTAACGTAGTGTTAAAGTAAATTAAAATTAAATTTTTAGACGATTTATATAAGAAAGAATTATTGCTAAAACACTTACTCTCGTATTCGTATCAGACTCTTTCATTGTATATACATTAATTTATACAAAGGTAGATGAAAATAAATCATCATCATTTATTGAGGCCGTCGTGGCGCAGCGGCACAAGGTGTGACTATAGCGCTGACTGTACTGTGACGGTTGTGGGTTCGATTCCCACTCGTAACGTTTATATTTCTATTTTCTCGCTCTGGTGTCGAGGCAAAGCGAGGCGTTGAGTTCTGCCACTCAACATGCAATGCCTCCAGAATTCGGCAGAAAGTGGGGAACGGAGTATCTTGACACTATAGTCCCTCTGCCTACCTTGCCATGTGCGACATAAAGCGTGAAGCTCATTTTATCATTTATTGAAGAAAATCTTGATCGAACTTTAGTTGAAAAGAAATAAACCGTAAATTAAATTACTTATATTTCCAAAGATAAAAGAAAAACAGCACTTAAGCTCTCCTTTTCATCCGATGCAAAAAGTGACGAATCTATCATAGATAAAGAAGTTATAAATATGAAAGGGTACTTTGGAAATATTGAATATTTTTCCGACACGCTCTCGTACAGGATTTGACGGACGACGAGAAAAATTGCATTGGAAGAATTTTTCAATACGGTCGTGATTGCGCACTTGTTACAAAGCAAAACCAGCTTAATGGAAGAAAATAATTTTTAGAATATAACGTCTTTTATATTGTAGAGAAATTATTATTTTTGTACGATGTGATTCAAATTTCACACTTGTATATTATTATTATTTAATATATATATATATATATATATATATATATATATATATATATATATATATATATATATATATATATATATATATATATATATATATATATATATATATATATAATATATTAATATTACTTAATTTGCTTTAGTAGACGTGACAGGTTCGATTCCCATTTGAGGAATCAATATTTAAAATATTTAATAAATAGCATTCTCCCTCGCCAAATGAAAATTCTAAGCAATTATCTTAAGGTATCTGACATTTATAAGAAATCTCTCTACAAAGATGCTAGCAACATAAATGTATTTTTAGTAGCGTAGCCCATAACGTATGGTTGAGTTGATAAGAGCGCTTGGACAGTTCCTAAGGGGCGCGGGTTCAAGCTCTGCTACGTTCAAATTGTTATATGCTTTCTAAAAAGTAATAAGTGTGATTCTAAGAAAAAATAAGCAGGATCTTTGTCAGAATTAGATTTGAATGCACCATTGTAAACTCAGTTACGCTAATGTCAATTGTGCTGCAATAGTGAAATTGCTTGTATTCTCATAATACTACTTGCAAAAAAAGCACTAAATTTTGTATCTATTATTGTTATATGCCAAATATATTAAAAATATTTCTCTCGTAATACAGCAAATCCTATATTAAATATAAATAATAAATAAATGCGTATCCATCTTAGAGGGGCAAACCGCGGCGTTAAATTCTGCCACTCAACACGCCAATATCTCCAGAATTCGGCAGAAAGTGGGGAATGGAGTGTCTTAACACTTATTTCCCTCTGGATATCCTGTTGTGTGCGGGATACAGTGTGAAGCTGTTTTTTTATGTATGAGGATTATTTCGAAACTTACTTTATTATATGATGGACGGACGCGTCGTACTGTACGGCATGGCTGTATACAGTTACTCTGGTGTATGTGTAAATTTGGAATAGACTAGTTGTACTGTATGATGCTTGCCGGGCTATTTCCATTTCTTTGTCAGCTTCACGCGCTATCCCGCTTGTAGCAAAACTGTTACTACATATTCTTGCGGCATGTTCACGCTTTGCAACAAAATAAGCTGTTATTTTGTCAGTTAAGTAAGAAAGGCCGTCGTGGCACGCTTATGCTCATAAGCGTGTGATTGTAAGCGCGATAATTAAGGGTTCGATTCCCACTCGGGGGAATGAGTTATATATTAATATTTTTATTTCTTCGCTCTGGTACCAAAGCAAGGTGCGGTGTTGAGTTCCGGCACTCAACACGCTGCTTACCCTGCTATATGCGGGATAAAGTACGAAACTGAGAAAAAGGTACAAAAAATAAGAAAAATATATTTTAGCAGTTAATAATCTATTTTTATATTAATATATATTTTTCTCAAGTCTGTAGTAACTTTGTGAATTATAATTTTTTCCCTTGTTAAAAATAATTAAGGTAAGTTATAAAGTTGGAGCTAAATGCTTCATTTAATTTCTAGCGAAAAAAATTCAAAAGCTCAATTACATTTTAATAGACGTACTTGTTACTTACGCCGATAGCACTCAAGGTGTTGTTTGTAAAAGTAGGGCGTCCTTTCAGTGCATTGTACGCGAGACACGCTTTCTTAAAAGGGCTTGTGTTTTAAAAATATTGAGGGTTGAGAAAAAATAGGATGGGGCCAGTCGTGGTGCAGAGGCATAAACACTCAACACGACATGAAGGCATTCTTTTTGGAGGACCTTCAGATTTTGGCAGAAAGTGGAGAACGGAAGTGTCTTAATGTGAACGAAGTGTTTTAACACTAGGTTTCCAGGTCCCCTTTGCACATCCACATGTAATATACAGTGTGAAGCTAAAAAGTTAAACTAAACTATATGCCATTGGGTTGTTTCCTAGAATTAAAGTCTTGCAACCATAAAGCTTTTATATAATTTCATATTCAGTGAAATCATTTAACAAGGGACAGCTCGTTCCGTAGCGTGACGTAAATCATATTTATAATAAAATATATTCAGATCTAAGTCTTGCCGCGCACTCCAATTTATTATATATTCAAAAATGTTAACTGTCCTTCAATATGGAAATTTTCAGTATAGTACATTTAGTATACGAGCTAATATCGATTATACCTTACAGTCTAAATACAAAATGTGATGATTGAATATTATTCTTTATTTGGCATTATATATTATTTTATTTTTGTTTTTAAAATATCAATAAATTATTTTTATAAATTAAATTCATATCCATCGTTAAAAAAACGTGTGGGCACTAAGTGCGCCTGTAAACACGTCAAGTTGTAACTTTGATGCCCACTAGAGGCATTGAAATATTTATTTACATTTATATTTTCATTTCTTTGCTTTGGTGTCGATGCAAAGCGAGGCGTTGAGTTCCGCCGAGAACGTCTTTACAGGTTCTCTCTGCCTATCCTGCTGTGTGCGGGATACAGCGTAATTTTGATTTGCCAAATTTAAATATACGTACATAAGTGACTCTTCTGGTATTCTTGTGTTCAATTTAAGAACATAACGTGAAATGAGTATTTTTATTTAATAATCATACATTTTTGTTAAAAGTCAAATGTAAACGAAGACTAAGCCTTCACAAATGGTGGCGGAAGTTGTTCTTCCCTGCGATTGTTCAGCAAAATGAAGTTGAGATAAGCGATGTCTCTATTGAGTAATCAGTTGTGTCACGTCGTTCAAATATTGATTTGTGTGACTTGATAAGATCCATTGTTGGCGAGCCTTTTATTGTCAGATCTGCTGAATTAGTCTACGTATAAAATCAGATATAAATAATAATAAATATGTTGTATTTGTACAAGGAAAGGCAAGAAATTTTTGAATATATATTTTTTAGCTTCAACTACTATATGAGGGATATAGCAGGATAGAGAGAGGGAATGTAGTGTTAAGACACTGTGTTTCTAATTTTCCATCGATATTTCGAGACATTGCATGTTGAAAAGCGGAACTCAACGCTTTTGTTTTGGTACCAGAGCGAAGAAATGAAAATTTTAATAAATAACAATTCATGCCCCTAAACGGTCATTTAGCCCATAATCATCGCGTATACTTGTGGCCCTACGCCACGATGGCCCCTATGCCATCTATGTAATTTGTAGAACTAAATATAATATGTGTGTATGATGTGGTGTAATACTGTTAGTACATTCATTTTAATCTTTCTATTTTTCTATTTTATTAACACTCCGACATAAATATATGCATTTTAATATGAAAAATAATTTTCACAGCTGACTCCAAAGCCTCAAGCCATATTTTTATTTGGAGACATAATATTTTTATTGGAAGCGGTTCTCGTATGTACCGTGGCAGAATAAAAAATCTAATTTTCTATATATTGAGGTGGGTGCCCAAATGGAGGCAATATCGAAGTGCTGATTTGTCGGTCCACTGAATATTGCTCTGGCGTTGATTCAAATCTGTACGATTGCCGCACGCAGGGAAATTGACGTGGCTCAGCTCTCATAGGTGGTACTCGGTGTATATCGTTGCTAATTTTGTGATTTCTTGTATAAAAATATATGGTGGCCTTTTTTATTGTACTTTCATAATAGGAATAACATATTTTATAATAATTTTGGGTTTTTGTTAAGAAAGTTATCAAATTAAGACCAGTGGCGTAGTTGGCACAAGCGTGGTTTAACTGGTAGCGTAGATGTGACAGGTTGTGGGTTCGATTTTCGATGCCATCGGGACAAAAGTGTGCAGTCGAGTTTCGCCACTCAACACTCTATGCCTCCAGAATTTAAAAAAAATACATTTTTACACATTATTGACTCTCTCTTATAATACAATTTGAAATTTATTTAATTTTATAATTTTAATTAGATAAAATATTTAAACTCAACATTAAGAACGTGTAAACGCTTCGTAGAAGTTTTTTTTCTTTCTAGAGATGCAAACACTTTTTTCTAGAGAATTTACCTAAACGAAACGTGTACAGAAAAATGTAATTTTCTCGTAGCACAAAAATTAGTAGCAGCACAAAACAGTAGTCCAGGCCCGGTAACAAATGTTCTCATTAAAAAGGATAAAGCTAAAATTTAAAAAGGCGGTCGTTACTGGAGATTTTTTCTTGTACTAAAGCATATTCCTCCCTTGTCATTATTTTTTGCGTCATTTGCAACGGTAGATGACATTGAGGCATGTTGAGAATTAATCAGGATTATACAAATGTTGGACTAGTGTGTGTTTATCATTAGGCTAAGTTTACATTAAGACAAAGTAAGGATAACTTATATGCTACTTGCCTACCTTATATGGTAGGTAGTTAAGAAACATACTGCATTTAAAAGTCGCTAGTTCAAAGATTTTCTTAAATATTCTCTTCTGAAAGTAAACGCGATGAATATTAATACGCGATGGTTTTGGTTTTGATCGAATGTCTCAAAATATTAGGTGGAAATTAGGGGACTACGTGTGCTATAATAGCATTTTCTAATACTATACCATGTTGTTATATAGTAGAGCAGCAGAGAGTATTAAAAATGCATTCTACTATTTTTCAAAATTTTGAAGCAAACATCTATTTGGCATTGCATATTTCTTTTAAAATCAGGTAAGAATTTAAGTAAATTCATTAAATAAGCTTTTTACGTGTTTGATCTAGCATTTATTGCGGCGCTACATTAAGTATTTAGAACGCGATGACAACACTTTGCAAATAATTCTGACCTATTAGTTAGAATAAAAACCAGTCAAAGGCGAGATGAACTCGCATTCCAAGTGTTCCGTACCAAATCAAGGATGTCGAAGGAAAGTACAATTTATAAAAGTTGACAAACTTAAATTTGCGGACGTATGCTACTCATTTTGTATGTAATGAGCTACAGATGTAAGTTTGTAATGTTTTTTTATGAAATACCTTTATTTGTACTGCAAGTTCTTAATACTTGTCAAATTTCTTAATATTAAAGCCATGAAATTATTACGTATCGAATTTCTTACAAAATGCGCCAAAATCGATGCAAATACATTCGTTTCCTTTGATAACGTTGACTTAACCAAGGGACTGAAGACCTGAAAATTTGATAATGATTTCAGATCCATCTATCAGCGATCTTGAAATAAACGTTCTTGACAGACAGAGGGACAACATAGTGATCCTGTAAGAGTTTCGTTTTTCCTTTTCAGCTACGGAGCCCTCAAAACGAACAAGAATATAAACGTAAATTGTTCTACATAATGTAAGATGGTGTTGTCGTCTAAAGATTTCCATCAAGTAAACGCGAGCATGCTGATTCATTACGATCATCAGAGGGCTCTAGAAGTTGGGGTAGAATATTATTAGTAATTTACGTTTACAATGAAATTAAACGAACGTTCTAGTGGTCTGTGTTATTTGGGAACAGGTGTTTTTATAGTAGCCCATTTTTCTACCTTTTAGCAGTGTACTCACATAATGATGAATCTTTTTTCTTTCTATATCTTTTTTAGCTTTACGCTGTTACACCGCATATAGCAGGGCGCCCAGAGGGAACCTAGTTTTAAGACACTCCATTCCCAACTTACAATTGAATTCGAGGCATTGCATGTTGAGTATTTTGTTTGCCTTGGTAAGAATTATTTCGAATTTGGTATTGGTAGAGAGAGGAACTCGGACAACGGAGGTTTAAGGGGTCCCTTAGGACCCCTTGCACCCCTGCAAGGTGAACCCGTGAAATGCATCCGTGAACGTAGTTACAACTCATTTATACTAGCTTGATGTAATATGATTTTTGTTTGCATTGTATTTGTTTAGTATATTATGTTTTTTGTATGGAATCTTCAAATTATAGAATTTTCCCTCCTTCCTGTTTATATAAAGATATTTTATGATGAAATGCAAAGGTATCTATTTATTATTTTGCAAAAAGTAATAATATATATTTTTTACTAGCGACACGGTCGCGGCTTCGCCCGCTTAAACTACTGAATTATTCCCTATTTCCATGCAGTCAACAGATATTCCCCATTTCCATCATCTGTTTAGAATCGTTTGAAGCTAACAGATGAGGAAAATAACTTATAATTTTCTGTCTATAATAAGCAAATAATTTGATAGAAAATAATATTTTAATTTTTATAAATTGAGATATAAATATCAATTTAATCAAATTTGCACACTGTATGCAGTTTGATTCAACGATTGAAAGATTGATATCTTTCAAGTTGAATCAAACTGCATACAGTGTGCAAATTTGATTAAAATCGCTTCAATAGTTTAGCTTCACGTTGTATCCCGCACTCAGCAGGGTAGGCAGAGAGAACCTAGTGTTAAGACACTCCGTTTCCCACTTTCTGCCGAATTCTGGAGGCATTGCGTGTTGAGAACTCAACGCCGCGCTTTGCCTCGACACCAGAGCGAAAAGATGGAAATATAAACGTAAATAAATATTTCATTGCCTCGAGTGGGGATCGAATCCCCAACCATCGCGTTTCAGTCACACCCTTGTGCCGCTGCCTCACGACAGCCGTTCAGGTTAGGAGACCATCAAGGGCAAACAATCGTGACACATAATCTATGTATAATAGATATATCGCAAAGAAAATCATTTTATATTAGGTGGTTTCTCATTAAATAATAATTAATATTTACATTTAATATAGTGGTAGTATATAAAACCATTACAAGTCAAAGAAAGAAATTTTCAGACTACTTTCAAAGAATTTCTCCTCATTCTTATATTTATTCAGGACTGACAAATACGAGTACATGTTGTACGTAGCTCTTATTTACATATGCGTAATATCAAAAATTATAGCATCTAGTGAAATGGTTCTTTTGCTTCTAAGAACGAAATTATATTTCTTTTGTTATGAAGATGTTAATATAAATTAAAATAAAGTTTTTAATTAATTATTTTATTAATAAATTTATAAAAATTCTTGGATTTCAGTAAACAATTATTAATTATTTTTTGCATAAACGTGTTTTATTAGTAGGCAATTACAAACCTGTCTCGATTAGATTCTATACACGTCGAGTTGTTGTAGTACAAATAATCTTATTTATTTTTTTAAGCTTCACGCTGTATTCCGAACATAGTCAAAGTAGGCAGAGGGAACATGGGAACCTAGTGTTAAGACATTCGGTTTCCTTTAAGAAACTTCCGTCCCCCACTTTCCGGCGAATACTGGAGACGTTGCGTGTTAAATATTTTTCGATTGACAGTCATTTACGCTAAATATAATTTATTAGTTTAAAACTTTAAAATGTTCTTAAATACAAAAAAATATTGGCTTGGCAAAAATTTTTTTTTTTCGATTTTGCGAGGTCGTCGCCGCTCAATGCGTATTACCTCAAAAGTTTGGCTAGAAAAGGCGGAAAACGGAGAGTCTTAAAAATAAGATCTCTCAGTTTACCCTCCTATATGCGGAATACAGAGCAGATCACGCAAAAAAAATATAAAATAAAAAATAATAAAAAATATAAAATAATTTTGAGTCAATTTATTGTTCAAAAATCTAATGTCGAAGTACGCGTCGGATCCCCGATACCCGGTAGCGATTTAATCAAAGTCCGCCGTGATTGTATTAAAAAGTAATTTATTTTAGTTGACGCGAAAGGCGCGGCATGCTCTGTTAATTACGAAACTAATTAAAAACGGCGAATCTGTAATTAATCTCTTTTAAACTGATGCATATATATTCCCCCATTCAACTTTTCAAGTATCTTCAAGAATCATTGTTATTTTGAATCAATCCTTTTATTTAAATGTATAAGATAAGAACAGAAAAAAATAATTACAAGTAAGAAATTCATTCCGGATATTTAAATAATTGTGTTACTGAAAAATGTTTTATTTATCTACTAAAAAAAACATATTTAAAAAACTGGTTAAGTGCGAGTCATGGGTTCCGTACCAATTTCAAGTTTACTGAAACTTAAAGTTGACTAACTATAATTTGCGGACATATGCACTAATTTTGTAAGAAATTAATTACATTTATAAATTTGTAACATTTTTATTGTAATATCTATATATTGAACCTGGGAACCTTGTGTTAAGACTTTTCGTTCCCATTGAGACACTTTTCTGTTCCTCTCTTTCCGCCAAATTTTAGAGAGATTGCGTCTTAAATGTCAAATGCACTAATCTTAACAATATTTGTATACACATAAATTAATAATAAAGCACTCAATACGAAATCATATTTAACATGACTCTTATAAAAATTATTTAATTCTACAATCTAGCACAAAAACTACCAAAAAGCAATTTCCACATCCAAACCTATATAAAGTATAACATACTCGTATAATCACCAGATGGCTCCACCATGAAGCGTTCAGGTGTGTCCGCGCTGCTGCAACGTTCCCATCAAATATGAAAGGGAAACACTATGTCGGTCTCGTTTAATAACGCTACGAAAATATTTATTACTTTCAGGTTTTAAAATTTAAAACCTTGACCTCGACCAGCGCTACGTCATGTTCGGTGAATATTATCTGACTTTTGATGGTCACTGAAAAGTTCGTATCTTTATTTATCTACAAATAGTTGGTGATTAGCCGTTTTTGTTTATGTTTGATATACTCGTATATACAAAATAAATATATTTGATGTATATTGTAAGAAAATTACTTTATTAGAACTTGAATTAAATTGCAATATTTTTTTTAAAATATCAAATAGCCTTCATAATACAAAAATTACAGTAAAAATTTTCAGCGAATTATTCGTCATGGAAAGTAGGTTAAAACTTAAATCATGATTGCACTTGGATGTTGGAAGTTCTTAATGGAATTTGCTCAAGAGCGGACCGGTTTAGAGGTATTTCTATATTCTTCCCTAA
>DWGR01001535.1:0-15915 GCA_018247715.1 Heliconius burneyi | reverse complement strand
TGACCGAAAACGGTCACAATATATCAGTATTGTGTATACCTAAAAGCGGGGAAAAGCATTTTTTATTACAAATCTCTTCCTCTCTGATTCTGTCATATATGTTGCGCTAATACGGTGTATATGTTACATAAAAAATATTCAACAAATGCACTGAAAAAGCTTGCAAAGTAAAATATTTAAGCACATAACAGGGATTTTCTCGTATTCGCAGTCACGGTTTCAACGAGCCTGCATTAAACCGCAATGTTTAATTGGCGTTAAAATAACGATGTAACTGAGCTATACTTTATTGAATATTTTTGATTAATGATTAAAAAAACCATAGAGTTACAAAATCATCCTGAAATCTTTTTATTTTGCTTTTCCGAGTTGGATTCGCGCACCAAGGTTACCGTTCCAATTTCAGGGTTGGTACGGAAACCTTGGACGAATCCTACTTAAAAACAAGTCAACGGGAAGCACAAATTATAAAAGTTGATAATCTAAAGTTTGCACATACAAAAAGCAGCAAAAACAATAAATAACTGCTCTTATTTTTGAATGCATTGACTTAGAAGCTTCAATTTTTCTGCATTACAAGGAATCGTATCTGAATATTAATTTCTGTGTCATACCTCCGTCCGTTTTTCCATCGGTCAAGATAGAGATCTCGAGATCTTGTCTCGAAATAAATAGTCTTAATAGACGGACTGACGGACAATAAAGTTACAAAGGTTCCCTTTTTTCTTTTAGACACGGAATTTTAAAAATGGGCTTAGAATATAAGCATTAAATAGTTAGTTCATTGTTTAATCGAACATAAATGTAAAAACCAGAATGAAAATAACGAAATAATGTAAAAACTAAAATTAAATTACTGTATCTATATTATTTTATGTAAGAAAACTTTACTTTTAAAAAAGTTTACTTACAGATCGTTTAAATATATGTTACTTAGGGATCGGTTTAAATATATGTTACTTAGGGATCGGTTAAACTTTTGTCTCGTACAAAGTGTGTTGTATACTTTTGTTTAAGGACGTTCCCGAGTCGAACAATGGTTTAGGTAAATTGAAATAAGGTATATTTTACCCCGTTCACCGCCGATATTCAATAAGAGGTATCGATCGAACAATTTCTATCAAACTCCTGTGAGAGACCAATTTTAATTAGTAAAGCGATTCATTTTGTGGCAACAATTTCGAATTTCATATATGAATTAAATATGCATAAGGTGGGTAGGTAACATAGGTATGTATTTAAAAATATATGACATTTTACATTTTAACCCAATTATTTTTATGCTGTCGTTACTATTTAAATAATTATATTTTAGCTTATTTATGAATAAATTGTAGATGAGAAACGTTTTTTTTTCAATTTTTCCGTAAAACACAAAATATTTGTCACACCATTACAACAAAGGAGATTTAAACTTAAAACGATTACGAATGTACGAAGAAGAACATGGCCTACCGATTCTTACGAAACTACAGGCTTACAAAACTCCAAGTTACGCAGAGGGAACCTAGGAACCTAATGTTATACCTAAAAAACATCGCGGTGTGCCTCATTACCAGAGCGATGAACATATCATTTTCTAGAATAGTAATCAAATCCACAACCTGTCGCGTGTACCATCGCACGCTTGTGCCTCTGCGCCACGACTGTGCTAGACTTTGTGGTATGTTCTACTTGAAGTTTGTACAAAAAATAAACATTTAAATATTTTAGGAGAACAAATTTTACCAATTTTAAAGAAATATTTTGTAAATACATCTATATTCCGTTGAATTCGCTAACTTGGATTTAGAATCAGTACCAACGACATAGAAGCATTTTTTACATTGCTCCCTGATGTCGTATCCAGGTGAAATATTCTGCTATCAATCGTGATCTGTACCTAAGCTATATTTTAGAGTACGCACCATTTTAAAAACTAGTAATAACGAAAAACGAAAAATATATAGGTATTTAACGCTTTCAAAATAATTTAAAAACATATTAAGTAATTGTTTTAATATGTTATATTATATTCATGATGTTAATTAATTAAATGAGTATAAATTGAAAGTGCAGCGTTGAGTTCCGCCACTCAGCATGCAGTTTCCCGAATTCGAACGAAAAGCGAAGAAAACAATGAAAAAATCAGCACTAAGAGATAAAACGTGAAAATAATTATGTTATGCGAGATAGATCTAGATGAATAATCCTGCCTACAAATGATAATCACTGTAGACAATCACAAATACTCAGGTAAGATTTCCCCCGATGCCTCTACTATTAATCTTAGCCATTGTACTTATTAAATAATATTTAAAATTAGTAAAAAAAATTAAAGATACATTTTATATGAGTTCATTTTCAACATAATTTCTACGCTTTAAACGTTATTTATATATACTCGTACAAAATATTTACTTTTATTTGTGTGTAGGTATAAAGACACACACACAAGGTATCTATATTGTATTTCATCTATATTGTATTTCAACTATTTCTTTAAATAATACATATTAATGAATATAAACTATGTTACATAGCTTCTGATCATCTTTTTTTTTAATGTCGCCTCTTAGAAACTAAAAAAAAATTCTAACATAACTATTTTTCTTTTTTAAATAATAACGCTTGAAAATGGTTAAAAAATATATATTTAAGTAAGTATATTAAATCCAAATTATATTTATTCTATTAAAGCCAAAGCAAAGCTATAATAGTCGACTGAAACCATCCAAGCACGAACTAACGACAGAAGCGTACCGCAAAAGCATGATAATAAATTTAACTCGCTGTAAACGTGTCATTTCTACACCTCAAGAACGTACTTATATAGAGGTTGTATTATTTGTTCCTTATATAACTTTGAAATATTTTGAATACAAAAACGTTATGCAAATACATCTTGGAAATAAAATTTTAAATATAACGGTAGAATGTTTGTATTCTATCCTAATGATAACATAACCATAAAAAACACTTATAAAAAACCCAATAACAAATGCTAATATTATTAGAAATTAACTCGAGGAAATTAAATATTTATTTAAATTTATATATATATTTCTTCAATCTTGTGTCAAAGCGTGGCGGTGAGTTTCGCCACTCAACACGCTATGCTGGAGGCATTCGGTGGAAAAGGACAAGGGAGTGTATTAACACTAGGTCTTCTTTGCCTACCCTGCTGAAAAAATTAACATAAAATGAAAATATAAATATTCTAACTATCTAAAATCAGTAGTAACTAGTTACAATTGAAATCGATAAAAATGCCGTCGATGGAGAAATGACGGAACAATAACTATCGGTCTCGGGGGGAGCAAAATGCCAATTTGCAGTTCCACTCAACCATTCATTCATCCAGTTACAAACTTGGCTTGACAAATACCTCCTGGAAATAATATTGCGATACTTTGTATATATCCGTATATTTACATCTGTAAATGAAAATATTGGACACCACGCATTTCTTCGTTGCGATAAAGTGTTCTTTAAAATTACATGTCACCGTTTAGATTAAAAGATAATTTAAAAATTATAACACGATTAACTACGATTATGCAACATATTTACGTAAGAAGCTATATAAGTAATACCAAAACACTTTCGAATCTACCTACTGTGCTATATTCGGGATATTTATCGCTATATCCCATCTAAAGCAGGATATGTCGAGGGAATTATTTGTACACACACACACTCCGTTCTTCGTTTTTTTTTTCAAAAGTCGAACGTATTGAGTAAATGAAAGGAAATGTCTCCTTTGTAAATATCGTCAGTTCAAAGTGGTAAAATATATGTAGATATATTTTACCATTTTCATTTTCGCTATAATAGTATAAAGTATATGTAAGAGTATAGTAAAACAAAAATTATAACTAACTGAGTTGAAAATAATATTTGCAATGTTTATACCCCTAAGGTCATTTAATGGAAGCAGCAACCAAACCACCTCTAATTAGATTGGTGTTTTATAAGTTCACTTCGTTATACACCTTTAAAATCCTGCCGTACCTTTTCGCGGTAGGTCTTACGACTTTGAATGAAGTGAAAATGAACCGGTGACTACTTTTTTATTATTTTAGAAAATACATCTTTGTAAGATTCATTCGTTTCTGTACACTTTCTGCTCAGAATAATACAAATAAATTTTAATTAATGTCAATCAGAATAATTTGTTGTGTAATGTGGTTGATATATTATATTACTGTATTTAGTGTTTGTTTATATTAAAACATCTTCCATGTTATTCCGGACAACTGGAAGAACGGTACTCGCTCTTTTCTTAGTTTTCAATAATCTTTTCAGATATGCAGGTCATAAACACAAATAAAATAATGCACAATATATTTTAGAAATAAGAATAGGACCAGGCCGTTGATAAAGTAATATTTTGCTAAGTAAATTGTGTGTTTGTATTTTCCACCTACAACGTATACAGCGTTAGCAATAAAAAAATAAATACATCACACTAAAAATAAAAGTATATAATTATAAAATGAAACATAAAGTAAAATGTGAACCTTCATTTTGAAAGGTTGGTAAAAATCAAATCACTATGTGTGAGGCGTGAACTCCTCGAAACGCCGTTGACACGGACGCTACGGATAATCTCATTGAAAGATTTGATTTTCCGCTAAATTTGATAAAAGTAATGAAACAGTCCCCGAGTGCCGGCCCGACTTCAGACTCGAAAGATGTGTAAACTAGATTGTAATATGTACGACTTTGTTCTCAAATAAAAAATATATTCAGATTGTGGGTTCGATCTCCACTTGAGAAAATTAAATACCTAATATTTTAATTTCTTTGTTCTATTGTCGAGGCAAAACCCGGCATTGAGTTAGCCACTCCATACGTAATGCCTCGAGAATTCGGCGAAAAATTGGGAACGTAGTGCCTTAACACTAGACTCTACCTACCTTGCCTCATGCGGCATACAGCGTAACACTGAAAAAGAAACACTTAAAATATTTAAGATAATACCAGATTTATAGATATTATCGTTAATATAATAAATCCATCTATTTGAAATACATACTTAAACGCACATATTAATTATCATTTATATTGCAAAAGAAAATGAAATAAAAGAAGCATCGACTATGAGTTCTATGCAATTTAATCTGCAAAACTACTGCTTAGCTTTCCTGACAAAGAATGACAGTTTATTCACTCCCTATACGAATGACTGTTGAGTTTTTTATTTACCCGCGTGTGCGCTGTTATATTTATTTATAACTAGCTGGTCCCGCGCGGCTTCGCCCGCTAGAACATTTATCTAATATTAATTAAGTGTATTACGGGAACATTTTATTAAAGTCATCTATACTGCTATTACACTTAACAAATAATGGGATTTTATTTGAATTTCCTCGCAAAAAAGGTCATATTTAAAAAAAATTTTTTTTTTTGCGTAAATCCCGAACTCGCATAAATTTTGATAATGCATCAGTTCCATCTCTATCTTCCAGTAAAAATACAGAAAAATTGATAATAAACTAAATACTCATGAAAAAAACACAATTATTTTGAAATCACTGACAGAGACTTAAATTTTATTTATACATACAGATTACACATACAGATAGAGAGCGATACGAACTGATTAGAAATCATAGTCGATCAATATTTATTATTCACACACATAAAATTTCTCTTTAAATGTTAGCTATCGTAGATTCTATCGAGTGTATTTCGCTAGTGTATTCCTCTTATTCAATTTGAGAACGAATCAGTTCCGCCAACCCGATTATATTTCATGTCAGGATTTATATGCTTATAGGAGTGCTTTTGAATTGCTGAATTTTTTATTTACTTATAAATAGAGTATTTTATATAATTATATTTTTTTACCAAAATTTCGTATATAGTTTGGTAGTATAAAAAAACCTTTATATTTATGGGTACCATTTTATGTATTTTACTCGTACATTTTAATATGGCACCTTCTATAACTTTTTACTCCCCCTCCTTTATTAATTTGAAATGAAAAAAATATATTTTCTAGAATTGGAAAAATGAAGTTTAAAATTATTAATCTGATGTGTAAAATGATGAAATTGAAATGTAAAGTCAGTGGTAATTAATTTGAAATTGTATTTCTCGGAGTAAGAGTGCGCGGGTAGTAATGTATTTGTTAAAAATAACTTTAAAGTTTTAGTTTTCTTATTAGAATTGGCTATGCTTATGAATCAATTTGATCTGAAGCCAAAGTGCCTAATTGTCTTAGTACCTAATAACCTTAGTTTTCTTATTTTTATTTATGTTCAAAGATATATAAAGGTAATCTAAATAAAAGAAGTTTAATTTTGTTAATGCAACCAAATAAAATACTTAACCGTCTGTTTACTCCAAAAGTATTCGACTTTCATTTATGTTTTAATATTTTCAAAAAAAAAACTAAGAAATATACAGATTTTTTATATTAATTTAAATAACTAATAATTATTATATTTAAATAACTTTTTTATTTCTCTAATTTCATCGTCTCGTTGTCTAAAGGTCCACGTTGGTGCGCCCACTTATAGATAACCGAACCCGAACGATAGAATAGATAGAAATTTCAGATATACCATGAAATTAAATCATCAACAAATCTGACGTTATTAGTTAGGATCTACTATAAAAGCTTTCAAGCGTTTCACCATACTACTAACAGTTTGCTTCAGGAAGTTTAAAAGCAAATTCAACTTGTACTGTAACTAACGTAGCATTTCATTTTAGTATTTCTATGCTAAACATATATTTTGGTATAAAATATTTAATATAAACTACTATATTAAAATATTTCAGTAAAATAATATTATAAACGCATTTAAAAATATTGAAATATTTAAAATTAAATGTATATAAGGTTACATAATTGAAGAGCTTACTGCTAAGTCGAGTGTATTGGATCACAGCATACAGTGGTCCTAAAAGCTACTAGTGCTTCCGATAATAGGTGTACTTAGCCCGAGTACGACACACTTTTGTCGGTACACATTTACTCAATAATTGCTTGTCCCTCATGACGTCAGATTTACGCTATACCCCACACACGGCAAGGTAGGCAAAAGGAACCTAGTGTGAATACACTCTGCTCCTCTGAGTTGTTCCCTGCGCCACGACAGGCTGTGTGCCCGTGCTTATGACGTCTTTAGAATATTCGCTTCTCGTAGGAATGTACAGATGAAGTACAGATGGCTACTCGTTGGTTTCATTTATTGCCTTTGCAGGGCGAATGACAAAGAGGTCAGGTGAGTGGCCCACCGTACAGGATACCTTACGCTCGAAGCATCTCTTTATTGGATGAAATTGTGCCTTATTGCTTTGTTTACGCATAACTTGGAGATTCTCCGAATTTTTTTGTAAAGCATCGTTATTACTTCTTATGATATGAAATCTTTTGAAAAATAAAATCTTACTCTTCTATATTTATGAAGTTATAAATTCCCTTTAAAGTATAAAATGTCAATGTATCTGTTTTGACTTAAAATAGTATATATAACATTTTAAAACAAAATGTACGACTTTGCTCTCTATTCGTGTTTCATGATAGGTACAGAAATATATCTACCTAACGTCTGTGTTGTTCTTCTTTTGCGAAATTTTTATGAAAAAGTATTGATCTAAGTATTTACCTACGAAGCTTGGGTTAAGCAAAAAAGCGCCTGTAAATAACTGCTTTATGATTTAATAAAGCAAATGTATTAAGCCTCATAAGATATTATTAAATTTTAAATATCCCATCGTTTATGAAATTCAACCTTCTCATAATTTTAATAAGGTTTGAGGCTCACCTTGGAAACTTACATTGCCCAAATTACACAAAGATTAAATTACACATAGTTTTAGAACTCATTTGTAGGAAGCATGTACTCGTACACAAAGTTACTTTAGCTATGTATTATACGAGTACTTGACAGACGTGTTTCACTGAGAGTTAATGCTGGCTCACCTCCACTGCTGCACCAGGTCAATACTTATAACCTTTGGGCTGTGACAAAATTAATGCTTAAGCTCTACTTTTATTTATTTCTCTAATACTTAATAGATTTTTCTTTCAGTTTTGGGGAAAGTACATTATATAATAGTATTGCACTAAATTTGCCTAACCTAATCTACGTGTACGGAAAATGCAACAAAATCGAGCTTAAATAGATGGCAGCACAAGCTTTGAAAGCTATAAGCATACCTACTGTAACAACTAACCTCGGGGATAAAACCTACACCATTTACAGAAAAAACAAGCTCGATTTAAAGCATAACAGCTTCTATTGATGGAAAAAATCAAATTTTACCTAAACAATACTAGGTGTGACGGTGTGTGATAAAATACAATTTTTATCAACGTTAACAGGTATGTAGATTGAAAAACCGCATTGCTTTTATTAAAAATATCATAATTTTGTTCTATAACTTTGTATTATAATTTTTTGAACCTATCAAATTATCTAACATAAATTATTAATTCTTACAACATATTTGCAATAATAATAAATAATACAAATTAAAAATTAAATCAGCTTCACGCTGTATCCCGCACACAGCAGAATAGGCATTCGGCACTTTCTGCCGAATTCTTGCGAGTTGAGTGGCAGAACTCAACGCCATGCTTTGCCTCGACACCAGAGCGAAGAAATAGAAATATAAACGTAAATAAATATTTCACTTCCTCGAGTGGGGATGGAACCCAAAACCGTCGCATTACAGTCACACCCTTGTGCCGCTGCGCCACGACGGCTTCAGTAGTAATACAATTTATTAATGATGCCCCACTAATATACATAGGTACGCTACGACATTTAGATATATTGAATACATTACATTGCTTATTACCGACTACTAACCGTAACAATAGCTTCGAAACAAAACAATAATACTATTTTGTTAAAATAATAGATTTAATAATACCAGTTAACGTGTAATATAAGTTAGCCGCTTCAAATTGCCTCAAACTTTGTATGAAATAAAATCGGTTTCTTAGAGCAAGCTCAATCGCTTCATGTTTATTTATTAGATCCTTAAAGGATGCTTAATAATATGCTGGGTTTAAGGAATTTACAATTTTGCATAACAATTAGCTTTATGAAATTACACTTTGGTAAATCCGTTTTGTTATTTAGGCCGGAACATTTTGAAGGTTGTTTATCTATAACGACTTTTTAATATTCTTTGCGTTGAGATTATCCGGATTTATCTTAGCTCAACTTTGGCCGATTTTAGAAGCGTCTTTTACGGATTATTTGTATTATTTCAATTTTATTACTTGTTCTAACATAACATTTCATTTTAATATTTCTATACTAAACGTAAACATAAAATCAATTAATTTTAAATTAAAAGATTCGTAATTCGTAACAAAAGTATTTTTTTTAATTTTTGATAAGTTATTTCACAGAAAAGACAAATGGCATATAGAATCACTCCATTCTCCGCGTATGTCCATTCCTCATTGTTCCACAACGACAAGACCACATTATCCTTTTATATTACTTAACTAGGCTTCATATCCGTTCAATATGACGCGATAGTACTGAACGATAGCTCTGTCAATCTGTAGAGAAGTCATTCAATACAAGAATATAAGCTGTGGTATGACACTATCTAACTCACTAACAGTGACAAGTGCTTCCGTAAGTGGCCGTTGTGTCTAACAAAGACTACGTCGCCACTATCGCGTCACGAACATCTTTCTATTTGATTTGTAAAGGTTTCCTGCCATACTCATTCGATACTTTGTCAACTGTCAACTGTCAACGCAATTATTGTTTACCAAGTGTCAGTTCTGACAGTTTCAGATTAAGCTTTTCATTTGATTTCCTTTATTTAACAAATACAAACGTTTTTGCCAATATATGTTAGTATTTAAATTTTGGATTTCATCATTAATTTTTAATTTCATATGTAAGCTTCGAGACTTTTTGGTATTCGGTGTGATGAAAAACATAATCTTTAGTATTTCTCTGCCGCTCCAAATGTTTACAATATTATCTGTATATTATTTCTTGTTTTTTTCTTTTTCAGCTTCACGTTCTACTCCACATGTAGGAGAGTAGGCAGAGAGTAGGCTTCCCAGTTTCAGCCCAATTCTGAAATTCTTATTTTCTTTATCAACTGTTAAAATGGCAGATAAAAATAAAATATAAAACTTATGTTAATATATATAAGATATTAATTACAATTAACATTTGCCTTAAATTTTAAATGTTGATGGGGTCGTAAAATAGTTGCAATTTCATTACTATGAAAGTTTTCTCATTGTCCCGAAACAAGTAGTTTTGTAATTATTCAAATTAGACGAAACAAAGCAATGGAAATATCAAGTGCACTTGACCTCCTACTTGTCTTTGAATAAACTTAGTTTATACTTTACTATTACTTTATTGTTTGTAGTTCTTGTATCATTTAAAATATATTATGTGCATTTATAGAAAAGCGTAGCAGTCTTAGGAAAATTTTAAATAATTTTTGACAAAAAAAGCCTGATAATTTTGTGATATATAATTTATATTACCAAGCAACAAACAACTCAAACACTAGCTTTTTCACTAGCTTTGTAAAATATTGAGATTTTCATGTACTTACTTACAAATGATTTAAAGTATAATGTACGAACTATAATGTTAAACGTTACAACAAGATATATTCAAGACATTTTATTTCAAAGAGACATTTTCAAAAGACCATATAAAATATTATAAGGTGTCATAATATGCAGTAAGAATTTCAGATTCTCTCGTACAAACGTCTCGCGATGTAATGCCTTGCCGACGACTACCTTGATAAACACTCTGAATACTTCAGTGCACATTATAAAATGACTTCAACATTTACATTAAAATATGTGTTAAATTATTTAACACGTTTTATCAGTAACATGAGCTTGTGTAATATATTTTATTAGTAAAAAGGGTTAAACAGTAAAAATAGCTGTTTTTTAAGACTATTTGACAGAATAAGGAATGAATGAATTAAAAAATATATATATTTTCATATTTTAAATATATTTTTGCAGTAAGATTATATGTTAACCTAATATACTCGTAGATATATTTAAACAATAAATTATATTTCTTATATGTATCTTATTACGGCTTGACATATTTTTTTCCGTTATTCCGTAATTTAATTCATTTTCCTTATTACTATAACGTATAGAATTTCATATGTATATGTAGGTATCATTAATAAACCATTCGACGATTTATTCGATATGTTCGGGAAAATTAAAGGTCGTATATTAATTTAGGAACAGGCTTGGTAGCAAGTGGTCGCTGTCGAAGTTACCTGCCGACCGATCAGCTGACTCTGTCAAACTACTGAAAATTAGTTTTGGAATTACGATGAAAAGTTTAATTGCTTCATCAAAGCCAATATGTTTCTGGTCAGGGCTGTCATATGTAGGCACTATTTGAAATTCGTGGGGCCCTCACATATTATCAGTTAATCGTAACTTTTCAAAATTCGGCGAAAACTAAGGAACAGAGAGTGGAGAGGATGTAAATGGACAGTAGGTTCCCTCTGCGGGATACAGTGTGAAGCTAAAAAATCAACATTTATGTCAATCACATATCAGTTAAGACCACTTTTAAAATCGATTTGTAACTAAATATTTTAACATTTTGGTTGAAAAACGGTCCGAGAAAAATATCTCTTTAATTTTATATGTCAAATTACATTTTTAATCATCTAAAACATATATAGATCAAATAGAAAATTCGTATTAAATATTACACATTTTTATATTTAACAACCCTATTCCTGTTTGAGTTAGCTTACCAAAACTCCATATAAAGCCAATTTTGACAAAGAGGAAAATTGAATTTGAGCTTAGCTGTGACATGTTACAATATGGCTGGCTATAGACGAAAATTGGAGGAAGCATATAAAATGAGATTCCAAAAAAAAAGAAGAAATACTTTTTAAAAAATCATATAACTTAAAAACATACATTTTGAGGCCAGTCGTGGCGTAAAGGCACAAACGTGCAACTGTAAACGCGATAGATTGTGTGTTCGATTCCCACTGGAGGAAATAAAGTATTTGATTTTTTTATTTTCCTTGCTATGGTACGAGGCAAAGCGAGGCGTTGAGTTCCGCCACTCAACACGCAATGCGTTCAGAATTCGGCGAATTTCAGAAAGTAAGGAATGGAAGGGTGTTAAGAGGAACGGAGTGTCTTAACACTAGGTTATCTTACTCTGCCTACCCTGCTATGTGAAAGATACACATACAGCGTGAAGCTAAAATATGCGTTTATAAATTTTACCACTAATATTTTTAAAAACTTAAAAGTTTCTTTGGTTGAAAGCGTATTCCGGAAGTAGAAACAGTTTCACAATGAAAAATATTTTTTGTATTGAGTAGTTTAGTATATTACTATAAAAACATAACTACAAAATGTTGATTTAAAAAACGTATGCCTAAATTTCGAACACATGGGTAATGCATATAACATAAGCCATTATGGCCGCAAATTTATATTTCAAAACATATACAAGTTGTACTTCTCGTTGAACCACCATCTTGGAATTGGTTCAGAACCCTGAGTGGGCGAATTCGACTCGCACTTAATCGATATTTAACATTTACTTTGTATTCAAAATGAAACATAATAATAACAATTCGAAAAAAAAAACGATATCTGAAATCTGCTTTTAATATCGATACGTTAACCATATATCGGTATCATAACCGTAAGCTGAAAAAAACGACAACGCCCATGCCTACTGTATATTCTTCACGGGTGAAAAGAAATAAAACGACAAATCGAAAAAAAACGACATCTGAAAAACGTTTTTGGTATCGATACGTTAACCATATATCGGCTTCACAATATCTCAACCGTTAGCGGAAAAAAACGACAACGTCCACATGTCTATTCTTAATGGACAGTTAATACTAGATAATTTCAAAATATGTAATGGTGTACAATAACATACACAATTACTTCAAAAATTGGGTAAAATTTCAAACCTATATTCAAAGCTATAAAAACTTTATCCTTCGAAAGACTTATTATTTACAAGTGAACAAAACGATAGCTTGAATTATTTCGTTATAACGCCATCTATGAATAGATTTTGGTACTTTCTTTCTTTTAAAATTATACTCGTATATAATTTAACAAGTAAAACAAACTGGCTTAGTAATTTGATATTGTAGTAAGGTAGTTGTAGTTGTGGCTTAGTAATATGTAGTAAGGTCTAGGTAAGGCTATGTAGTAAGGTCGTTGTAGCCTTAGCTTGACACCGACTTCAAAATCATAAAATCTTTTGTTACTTTTTAGTTCGTTGTTAGAAGTCGGTTTTTGTTAAAAATTAATTTATTTTACGATTTTAAGTGATGAGTAGACCATAAAAGGATGCTTCTTAAAAAAGTGGCGGAGGTGGTAGTGGTAGTCAACGAGTGGTAGTGGTTGTCCTATGTAAAATTTCACTTAATTAGGTGCAAACACAACATGCAAACTAACATTGTGGTATATTGAGAAGTAATAAAAACATTCTTATAACTTGATCAATTTCGACCGGATCCCATAATCGGAACCTTACCAAACTTTCACCATAATATCCTTGAAGTGTATCCTTTCAAATAAAAAAAGAATTATTGAAATCGGTTGAAGTTAAACAATATTACAGTATAATAAAAATTTTACCACAAAAAAAACAAACTTTATCAATTTTGACCGGATCCCATAATCGGAACCTTACCAAACTTTCACCAGATTATTGTTGAAATAAAAAAACCCTTTACCCTGTACCCTTTCAAATAAAAAAAAATCGAAATCGGTTGACGCCACATTGAGTTTATCGCCCATTTGTCGCGTACATACCGAATGCAAATATAAGACTTATGTGATTTTCTCATAGATACTATTGTCAGAAAAAAAAATAAAAAAATGGGACCAAATGTGAAGCACACCTTACAAATAAAAAAAATCATCCAAATCGGTCCACCCAGTTAAAAGTTTTGAGGTAACAAATGATAACCTCCTTTTCTTACAGAAGTCAGTTAAAAATATTATATAAGAGACGTAAGAGAGTAAAATGAATGTCATACGCAATAAGGAGCCGTCGTTTGTGTATGGTTGGGTACCATTCTTTTCACGATTTCCTCTAGATCTGATTAATAGCTGCAATATTAGAGCACGCCACGTATACCCGCACGAATTGTTCGCGGGCTCGTTTGTGTTTCCGCCCGTAATTCAACGTGCACATTAATATTTTATTATTGAACCTAGTGGTGGCGCAGGGGCACAAAGTATAAAAACGCGACTGGTTGTGAGTTCGATCCCCACTCGAGGAAATGGAACATTTATTTAAATTTATATTTTCATCTCTTCACTATGGCAAAGCGTTTAGCGGAAAATGGAGAAAACGTAATTTAACACTAGGTTTGACCCTTTGCCTACCCTGCTGTGTGCGAGAGTGATAAAAAAATCACGGAAATACGTCATTACAGAGAAATTGCGAGGCATAATATTACGTAACTATGAGGGTAAGTAAGCAACAATATCCTCGTTACATAAATAGAAAATCTTAGAAATAAAATATAATTTTAAATGCAAATGTAAAAGGTTTTACCTTGATGTTGTTAACTGTATTTAAATGAATTAGTGCGTTAATGTGTACTAAGCTTTTTACAATTATAAACAAAAAGCTAGTTTTTGAAAGTAGTGCTGAATGTTACATTTAAACGATTATGCAAAAATTTTCATCATGCGGTGTTGATCTCCGCCACTCAACCCACATTGTGTCACCCAAGTGTCTTACTGAGAATAGAGTGTCTTTATAGATTCTCAGGTTCCTTGTGCCTATCCTGCTATATAGCAAGATATGGGAAGCAGCGTGAGGCTTTGAAAATAAGATATAAATCTGACTAAGTAGCGAAATCCTAAAGGTAAGTAATCTCGTCTCAACATTGAGTTTTAAGTCTTATATTACTACAACATATTAACAAATAACATTGTGTTTTTTACGTTCTTAATCATATTAAACAATTTATTACTGAATAACCAAGTAGGTATCTCGTACAAAATCTATAACTCAATCACGAAAAGGTATTAATGAAGTTTAGTCTTGCACTTAAACATAAATCTTAACCCCTAGGGCATAAAGTTGGGTTTGTAACCATCAGACGAAGATATGAACAATTGATTTCAACTTAAACTTGAATGAGGAAAGTTGATGTGTATTTTTGATGAAGATTATACGTGCATATAAAATTAAGAAGCTCTCGCTATGGTATAAGTTCTAAGAGTACTTGCACTTATGGATCGATTTTGTGATTTTTTTTAATGTTAAGAACTCTACTGAAATTCAGTCGGATTATTTTATCATACAACATTTTTACATTTAAATATTCGCTCTATAAACTGAGGCTAAGTCATGCTTGAACAAGTTTTATTCTTCTATAATCATTAAAATCAGCTTCACGCTGTATCCCACACACAGCAGGGTAGGCAAATGGAACTTAGTATTAAGACACTCCGTTCCCCACTTTCTGGCCAATTCTGGAGGCTTTGCGTGTTGAGTGGCGAAACTCAACGCCGCGCTTTGCCTCGACACCACAGTGAAGAAATGGAAATATAAACGTAAATATATATTTCGCTTCCTTAGTTCTTTCCTTAGTGGAATTCGAACCGTCGCTTGACTGTCATACCCTTGTGCCGCTGCGCCACGACGGCCTCATTTATTATATATTTTTTTATTTTATTTTTTCATAATCATTACATTAATTTTATTTGGATTTCTTATACATATATACTGTATATATATTTAATTATAATTATTATATTGTATGTTTTTACATACTTATCTCTCATATTATAATATTTAAAAATTATGCAGCATGAAGCCACATCATTACGCATCACATCATCATCATTCTACTACACGAGTATACCTACATCATGCATACATATTAGTTCTCTGCCTACCGTGCAACAGG
>DWGR01001534.1:0-15917 GCA_018247715.1 Heliconius burneyi | reverse complement strand
AATTTTAATATCAATATGTGACGGAAATGTCTTTATTACGCACACGCACTAAGACATTAGTGCAGATATGACAGTAAACTTGAATCAGTCAACAGTCTTATTAATAAGAGGAGATTGCTTCAACCATATTTATTAATATTGAGTTAGATATGAATATATTGAAGGAGGAAGGCAACTAAAATAAACTTTTGCGATAGCAAATAATCATGTAACTATTCTAACGTTCGTTTTTCTTGATGTCAAAGGTTCTATATTGCTTATCTTGTTTTAAACAATTTTTTGTTTTATAGTTTCAAAAGCAAATATATCGTTCTATTAAATTATCAACGTTAAATGCAATTAGGAAAGCATTTCTTTGTAAGCATGATGGTTATGGGTCCAATCCATACTCCTTTTTTTCATTTTTCTATCCTGGCAAAACTAAAATCGGCATTAAATTCTGTCAATCAGTTTGTATATGCTATTGAGTCATATAAGATAAACATATAATTTTAAAGCCAACTACAGCGGCGGAGTTTAAACGTAGTCTGTAACGCCATTACGAAAGTGCTAAATACGTTGTTAAGAAGCCTGTCGAACGTTCATTGCCGATTTGCTACCGTCGTTGGACCATTGCTTAAATTACTTCCAATGGGAAGTTAACCTTTATGGTATGACAAAATTGAATTAAGATAAATCTTCGCATTTATTTTGGACTACAAAATATATTTTTTAAGTAATATCCTTTTTCCTCCCAAAGGCATCTTCTATGCTGGGGTTGATTGTAGGTACTTCGTGTTAAGATATCTCTTCTCAATTTTCCGCATTTCCACATTCAATTTATCGATTTACTAGCAAGAAAAAAAAAGTTTCGGGTTGTATATGTATCTGACGACAGTTGGTTCGAAGTCTATCTGGAGGAATATTTATATTTGAATATAATATCACTATCTCAGTTTTCTTATACAAAGTTCGATATGGGGCTCTAATATCTAACATATTATGTGTGAACTGGATAAAAAGTAAAAGTGTATCTAATGGATCCTTTGTCACGCTTAGCATGTCTTACTGACTTGACTTAAACTTGTAAACGTGACAAAAAACCTCTAGTTTTTACTAAATAAATTTAACGGCACAAACTGTTTGTTGCACATAAGATTATTGTAATCAAAAACGACACCTAGAACTTAAAGCTGTTTAAAAGCTGGCGTAAGAGGAATAAACAACCATTTAGTTTTAGTATCCAGTCAGGTATATCATTAATATTAAAGGGCGTTTGTTATTTCAACATTTACATGTTATTTCAGATTGTTTGGCCAGACATAAATTATTTAAATAAGCAAATAAAATCTATAAAGGATTTATTCACGTAGGTGGTCCGAACATTGCTATTCAGATACTGTAACGGACGCCGTGTGATCATGTCATACGAGTCTTACGTCGTGTTTATTCTCCTACCTCATATTAATTCCCCTGGTGACCTTTTTGTCCTTCCCCTGACCTAATTCCAGAAGAATGTCAGAAAAATAAGGAAGGAAAAAGGCTGCGTATCACTAATGTGCCGTTCCTATTAATCATGCTTGCACAATACATGTCAGTGTTACAAAGGCTTACAAAGGGAAGACCTTAACTTAATATTACAGAAATTGGAACAGGTAGCGTTACATTTATGTGGAATACGTTTGCTGAATTTCGTTTCAATTTGCTTATTAATTATGTTTGGAGAGTAATTTCTATATTTTGTCTGGACATAAGGTATTTTTAGCTTTACGCTATACCCCAAACATAGCAGTATATGCAGAGCCTAGTAATAATATCCTTCGTTCCTATTTCCATTTCGATTCATACAATCCCCTAAACTATTATTATTCTAACAATCCACAAGTGATAATTCAAATGAAGAGCTAAAATCCAGTTACTCCCAAGAGGACCATCTCGTAATATATGTATAGACGTTACAACCGTCGACTTACGAGTACACGCATCCCGATAGAGGCTAAAGGTACAAATGTAAAATAGCATATTATGCGTGTCGGGTCTCCACGACAGCTCAATTATACGCACCAAAAATAACAGTTTGTGCTTGGGTGGTCGACCAGAATAGTTCGCTTATATTGTAAAGCGAGCTGAACTGGTGACGCACTTGTAAATACGTTATCTATTTAAGAGGATATTGGAATGGAAATCGCGGATCTACATATGTAGCTTTGGGTTTGTGAATGTTGAATTTTATTATTTTTTATGTAAATGTATTGTCGATCATATTAGCGTTATTGTGATAATATTTGATATTTAAGCACTAGTTACGTTGGCTGCAGTTGGAGGTTAAAAGATACGACTTTATATTTAATTTAATTAATTTTAAAAAATACAAAAAATTAATCTAACTTATATATTAGTGTCCTCAATGTTAGAGGATAAGTATGCGAATTTAAATCTATCTAAAGCTAACTTAATCTAACTAAAACTACGACTTAACTATTCCACGATGGAATAATAAGTGAGAGAGAAAAAGAAATTTCTTTCCCACCGGCGCCGTTCACCTGATCTGTCTCTTTGTCAGCGTTTTTAGGTGCTCGGCCGTCTATCAGACGGACACAATATAAAATAAAATAATTGTTCCGCCTGTGACACCGAGTGCTATATAACACACTCTTCGGAGCTTACAAGCTTTGATTAATTTATTTTCAATTCAGCACAATGATAATGATTTTGAGTGGGTCGTTTATATTAAAGTAGTAGTGTAAAAAGATGTAAAAGAAAAAAGTAAGATAAAAACAGCGCGGAGAATTGTGAAGGAAAGTGAATGCAACGCGAATCTTGATTATGACATTTAGGAGGGCGAAAAGTGGAGAATGGACTGTCTTGACACAATGTTCTCTCTGATTTTATTTTATAGGTGAAAGCAGTACTCTAACTGGACCTCTTCTGACATGCATTCTTCTATTGTGTAATATAATCTTTTTTTTACCGTACAATCTCCTTCGTGTGTTCTCCATATAACGTGACACTAGCGAAGTGATTAGTGCTCAACTGGCGCTCGATACGCCATAAATTAAGAACTGAAATAAACTGATGTTCTCTCTGCCTATATTACTATCTTGGATAAACGTACCTAATATATTTTATATCTTTACGCTGTATTCCTCATGTAGCAGACAAAAGGTAGGCAGAGATCACCTAGAGTTAAGGCACTCTTTTCTGACTTTACGCCTAATGTGAGTTATATTGTATATTGTGAGGCGAAATATAACGCCACGCCGCGCTTTTTCTTGTTATCACATTTAGAAAATGGATGTAATTCATTTCACCCGAGTGGGAACGGAACTCACAGCCGCCGCAACAATAACAGACACTGTGCTGCTGCGCTACGATGGCCTTAAAGTTAAAAAAATGAAAAGTTTTACTTCAAGACACTAATTGAATTGTAGTATTATGAATTTGTGCTAAAAATAAATATATACATGACTTCATATTCGATATCTTAGAAACATAAACAATCCAACAAACACTGTTTATTCTAGATAAATATATTCATAAAGATATCACATTATTAAGTGTTACATTATTCATATAAATGGTATCATGTTCATTACTCGTGCAATTAATAGGTTCTATTTCTATAAATCAATAGATAAGTTTATAACTTTTCTCTTTAATAAAAACAAGATTATATGTTATATGATTTATTTAAGAATTTGTTTTTGTAAGTAAGAAAACATTATTTTTATGACTAAAGACACAAAGTTTAAAAATATATTTTTGGGCTTAGTTACTACTATTTAAGACAAGAATAGAAGTAGAAAGAACTATTGGGGCTTATTTTTTTTCAGCTACAGGCGATAGAAAGTATATATTTAAATATTCTAACAGTTTGGGCAGTGAGACTTTAGTGTCGGGTCACTATTTGACGATTTTCACCATTTAAGTGTATTAAGTGGCGGGGCTCAACGTCGCGGAGGTCATCTGTCTTTGAAAGGCAGGGAATAAAAAAATATTAACAAGTGTCTGCTCAAGCTCAAGTGGTATTTTTTAGATTCATACTGTATCCCGCTCATGGCACTACCATGAGCGGGATACAGTATGAATCTAAGAAATAAATACAAGTAATATATTTCAATAGATTTTCTTTACAAAAATATATGTAAATTAAAAAGAAACAACATTCCAAATGCTTAACTTAATATTGCGAAAAAACAAAACAAAATGGCTGAAATTATATTTCACAAATATATTTATATCAAAAATGTTAGAGACGTTACTATGCAATTTTGTTGCAACTGGAATTGAACTGCATGTAGCTGTCTGTCTGTATTCAAAATCTCACTTAATTGCATTGTAATCCCGGCGTCCAATTGTAACTCTCTCTCTCTCATTTTGTTTGAAATTTATTTAGCACAGACTGCTAAATTGATTAACTGAAATTTCAAATACAAAGTTGGGTAGCAATAACTACAAATTATATGTCTTGGTAATATATTCGTATATATATATTTGTTTTATGTAGACGTGGCGTTGAGTTGTGCCACTTAGCTGTTATGCTTCGACAATTGGGTTAAAAGTGGAGAAAAGAGTGAGCAAAGCACTAGATTTTTCTAACAAATGTGAGTCGGACTATGCGAGTCCGTCTATCGAGGGTTCCGTACCAATTTTAAGATTTTGTGCCAGCGTAGGCATTCATTTTGTGTATGAGAGTTTCTCTCGATCGATATAACACTACAAGACATTTTAATATATTTTTTTTTTAGAAAAAGCTTGGCAAACGAGCGTACGGGTCACCTGATAGTAAGCGACCACCGCCGCCCACGGCACCGCGTAACACCAGAGGAGCTACTGGTGCGTTGCCAGCTTTTGGGGTGATTGGGCACCGGAGCCCGGCATTACTTAATGCGAAACGCAGTGACATAAAGCCACTACTTCACGCCGATTTTAATAGAAGGATTTTTGGAGATTTATATATGAAATTATCCATACATCATATTTTGATATATAATCATTTTTTATTTAATACAACTTGATTTTATTTAATACTAACTACCCATGTTTGGTACCACGTATCTCATTATGCGTATTGAATGCGGAAACTGTGATTATAGCTGGGCATGGCTACAACTGTACTGCCTGTACATTGTAATGAAAATTCTATGATAATAATTTTACTCTATTGGTACTAAAATATTAGCAGTTAAATTTTAAGTTAAATTAAGCGTTTTTTTTAATATATATGTGTTTGTAAACCTCATTTCTTTTACTGCTGTTATTAACTTTGTAAGCTAAGTGACTTTTGCCATATTAAAATTGAAAGAGTTATACAAATAAAAAATATTAATTTATTTATGAAATTTGATTGCACAGTTAACAAAATAATTTAAAAAACATCAAAATAAATATTGCTATATCCTGCACACAGTAGGGTAGGCAGAGGGAACCTAGTGTTAAGGCAGTCTGTTCCCCACTTCCTGTCAAATTCTGGAAGCATTGCGTGTCGACTAGCAGAACTGAGCGCCGCGCTTTTCCTCGACACCAGTGCGAAGAAATCGAAATATAACCCTAAATAAATATTTCACTTCCTCGAGTGGAGATCGAATCCACAACCATCGCGTTGCGCCACGACGGCCATAATTTAAAAACATCAAAATAAATTAATATCCAAAAAAATATTATTTTAAAGTTAACCAATTTAAAAAGTAGGTAAGCGATGGGCCATTGATAAAACGTCACGGCCGAGACGGGCTTCCTGTCGTCGATGTTTATTTAATTTCTGTACAGTTTGTTTAGTAAAAGAAGTGTCAGTGAGTGCAAACTGATGCAAGTCACGCGCGTCATACATTTTTGATGTATTTTCTCAGTCAACACTACAATCGAATCCACTTTCGATTTCTTATTCAAGTTAGAGAGTTTAAATTTTCAACAAAAGTAAATATTCATATGTGTTGCAAGAATATTTTATTTGAATAGAGTTAGAAGTCTTTAATCATTTGGCTAGTTGTCAAGAGAGCTTCACTATTGATGTCAAGATAAATAACATTTTTGTTGTTATTTTTTTTCGTTTCAATTTGATATGCTTGACACAAAAAAGAATCATTTATAAATAACTTCTAATATTTAAAAAAATTTATTCATCTCTAGTCTAGTCTATTAATTTTGTCATTATTTATGTTTTGTTCTGTTCTTTTTAATATGGCGTCCCGAGCGTGCCAGTCGAGCACAAAATCAATTCGCCAAAAGGCGTTATTTATATCTTTATTGATTTCTTTATAATAATTAAAAATATATAGTGTCTTTATGTTTATAAAAAAATATTTTATTCTGATGTTTGAACTAGTATCTTTTAATTATTTTTGTACACAATATCCGTACATAGTTTCCAATAATCTTTTATATCTTAAACGATTTAAATATTTTTGTTTTATTACAAAACCTTTACACATGATTAAATATACAATTTATTAATACAATATATTAATACAACTCACAACATTATTTCACAAAACAAAAATAAAAAAAACAAAAGAAAAAGAGATTCTATTTAAATCCTTGTTGCATTGCCAAACAAACAATGCCAGATTCAACACAGATAATTAAACCGTATTATATTATTCCGAATTTGGAATATTAGGTCTGCATTTTAGCACAAAAGCCTAGACCCAGCATATTAGCGATTTAACCAATAAAATAATTTATCTAAACAAATGGATGTGACTCCAACGCGTACGTAATGTTATAAAGTTAGTATAGCGCTAACGCTTGTTTCGATTTATATTCATGATTCATTTCAGCATCGACGCTTATATCCCAGTCGCTAATATAACACTTAATATACTTTCTGTCTTTTTTGCCTCATTATATTTTTTTTAAATGGGGCAAGTCGTGGCGCAGGGCTTCAAAGCTGAACTAAACGCGGACATATTGTGAATTCGATTCCGACTGGTGTAAATTATGATTTTTTTATTTCAATTTCTTCGCTTTTGTCTAGAATTTGACGGAAAATGGTGAACGGAATGCCTTACGTTAGGTTCCCTTTGCCTGTCCTACTTTCGGGATTCATCGTAAAGCTAAAAGAAAGAGAAATTCCAGTCTTTCCTATTAACTAAAAGCTAAACTTAGCTATATTTACTATGAGATTTTGTGTAATAAATACCTATAATGTAAGAATAATAGCTATAGCACAAGATTTAAGCGTCATTCGGTCGTATATCCTTAAATTTATTATTGTTCAAACCATTATAAAAATATAAATTACAACGCAAAAAGGGGTTCTCAAGCAACAATATACAAATTTAACTGCTACAGGATAATAAAAATAATTTACAACTACACGGTGTTTTTCTATTTATTTTTACTCTCAGCTGGCTCTATGTTAGAACTATAAAAGTTCCGTAAATTTCTATCTGATCGGACAGTTCTGGGACTGATCGGTCATCCAGCTATATTTATAGGCTTTGATTTATTTTGTTATCTCTTTATTGCTGGACTAACGACAAGCATTCTACTTGGAAGATTAATCACACCCGTCAACGTGATTTAGCAGAGCGAACGATATTTAATGTGTACTATTTAGATACAATACGAGCTGGTTTATATTTAGATGGTTTTCTAACCAGCTGAACTCCAATCGAAGAGATAGAGGGATAATTGAAAGCTGGGATTAAGATACAGCTTGTTTCCTTGAGGCGATTTGTAGGATATATAACTATCGTGGTGAACCGATGTTGTTGTTACTGTATTGTATGGACTAGTGGATATAGAATTCTTAAATAAATACTTTTTAAAAATAAAATTAAATTAGCTTCACGCTGTATCCCGCACACAGCAGGGTAGGTAGAGGGAACCTAGTGTTACGACACTCTGTTCCCCAAATAAATACTTATTCAATATTAATATTACTACTATGTATAGCATTAGTTATTATAACATTACTGTATAACTAATAAGTTTAACAATCGCACTCTTAGCAGGGCTTTGGGTTTCGCCACTCAACATGCAATGTCCCTAGAATAAGGCGGAAAGTGAAGTGAGGAGTGAAAAGTCTTAACACTAGGTTCCCACGTTACCCTACCCTCTGTCTAAACGAAAGCTAAAAAAATATAGTTGATCATACCATACATTATTTGTTTTAGCTCATGCGTTATATTACACTCAAATAAAACCATGGAGATATAAAATAATTTATTTATTTATTTGTCGGTATAAAAAAAGTAAAAAAATAAACACACACACACACACACACACACACACACACTTTACAACTGTTATAAATTAGCAGGTGTAAAGCACTAAGCGCTAATAAAGAGATATGTATGACGTTTATTTTTCATATATTAGGTCCGTCAATTGCATTTGAAAGAGTATTTTCCACTTTGCAGGCTGTTACTAGTTATCTCTTCCATAATTTGTGATAAGCGAAGGTTGAAAATTAAAAGCCTGTGAGAGTCTTTCCACGCTAGGGACAGGTTATAGAGAATTCACGTCACAACCAATAAAGTAAAGTAACTGAAATGGTAAAATCATTTGTAAAATTAGATATTGGCAATCTAAATACAATAAAATTGAAAATCATGTCTGTTTTATTGATGTCCTTAATGGTGAGTGTTATTGGAGAACTTAGCAAAACACCAATTATAAGAACTTCAACCTGCCTTTGTAAACGATCTTGATAAATAAATATCTAAGATTTTTTTTTAGCTTCATGCTTTCATGATCACAGTCTTCACTTCACTTAATATGATAAAGTATTAAATAAATCATTCGTGGCGCAGGCGCACAAGGTATGACTGTAAATCCGACTGGTTGTTTGTTCGATTCCCACTCGAGGGGATGAAATATTTATTTAAATTTATACTTTCATTTTCGCTCTAGCATCAAGGCAAAGCGCGGCGTTGAGTTCTGGCACTCAACACGTAATACCTCCAGAATACAGCAGAAAGTAGGGAACGGAGCGTCTTAATACTAGGTTCCCTCTGCCTACTCTCCTATGTGCGGGATACAGCGTGAAGCAGATATAAATCATTTAATCGACTGGAAAACGAGTCCACAGACTGTCACGCTTACAGTGCGCTTGTGCCCCTGCGCCACAATGTTTGCAGTTCGCCAAATATTTGATAACAAAGATTGAAACATAGTCCAGAATATTGTTGGCAAAGATAAACTTATCCCTAACAGAGATTTCTTCCAGTCAACCTATGGGTGTGAGAGAAAGTTAAAATTTTGCATTCATGCAAGTGTAAGATGTAATGTTTATGTTAAGATATAATATATATAAACTACACAAATATTTCTTTCTTGAATTTTAAATACATCATAATTAAAAAAATACTTATCTAATCTAACATCTTAAAAAGCACCATCCCACAGAATACACCTTCATTGGAAAGGCTAGATGCATAGCGATTGGCGTTGTAATAGCTCTTGCAATCGGCCCGAGCCGAGACATATCGTGGGCGGTGGCGCCAATGCCTACTTTGATAGCGCGAACTTAGTATTAACGCTTTAAACCTATCAGCTACAAATAGTGATTACAGACGTTCGTGTTTCTAGTCCAATAATTACCTGCCTTACTGCTATGGATATTTCTTGTGCTGGACCGAACCGTGGCTCTAGAAATGTATGAAATTTGAATAATTTAGACCGCAGATAAGGATGGAGGATAAATTTAAATGGTTGACGCGTTTTCATGTTATATACGAGTATAATTGAAGTTATGCATTTATTGATGTTTTATTTGGGTAATTTCAAAAATCTTTTAACCTTCTTTTAAGGTTTTAAGTGGAAAAATGTTGGCCTGTAAGCGCTATCTTTTTGAGTTGAATTTCCACTAAAGGAAAACACTTTAGTCATTACACTGGCAAGACAAAGCGAGCGTTGAATCCTCTCACCCAATACGCAAAGTCTTATTAATACATAAAATATCTACTTATTCTGCTATTAACACATTAACCGTTAGTTAGTTAACCGGTAGAAGGTCCAACCATCTCAAAAGCTGGCAACGCACCAGTAGGTCCTCTGATGTTACGCGGGGTCGTGGGCGGCGGTGATCACTTACTATCAGGTGACCTGTACGCTAGTTCTCCATGCCTTTTTCCATAAAAAAAAATATGTGTAGTACATTAAATGATAGACACTACAAATTTTATTATAACTAAGCTACACCCTTCATATGCCTCGACTATATGTTAAATCTGCTTCGGCCATTAACTTTTTAGGTCCAATAACTGAAGCTTGAAATCGAGGTCGGCTTAAGCTCTAATTTATTGGAGTAGATAGAATATAATTATGTTCTGATGGGATAAGAACAGTTTATTATTTTTTTAATTAAATTTGACGATATTTTTCAAAATATGCAATTATTAATTGTAATAAACTTAAGCACACTTAGTGCAATTGAAGATTGTAGATTAAACGCGATGATAGTACGTATATTTTCTGCTTTTAATCATTGTACTATTTTAATATTTTTTTCAGCTTTATGCTATATCCCGATTCAAACAGGATAGGCAGAAGGAACCTAGTGATAAGACACTCCACTCGCCACTTTCTATCGAATTCTAAAGGCATACTTGTGGCATTGTATGTTGAGTCACGTTTATTTCCTCGGGTTGTGGATCGAACCTAAAACCTGCCGCGTTTACAGTCTCTCGCTAGCACCAAGACCGGCCTCAATATAAAAAAACATAATTTCAATAGAAAATAAAGCATTATTCAACAATTAAAAAACGTCATCGTGTGCAACGTAAAGAATAAAAAAAAGAATAAAACTACTGCATCATATTTCAAAGTACATAAATGCCAGTCAAGAACATTTAACACCTTGATATTATATTTTATTTCCATTGAAATTAATATTTCGTATCAGAGCGCATCACGAATAATGAATTAAGGTAATTCTGCGATATGTACAGCATTAACACGACGTTGATGGACGTGGAAAATAAGGATGAGATGAGTAATGCCATAATAAATTAGTTATTTTGGCAAGTTATTCAAGCTTTTAACACGTGGCTGTTCTTATTTTTCTTTCTCATTGAAATTTTATTTTGTATTTTAGTAAAGCCATGTGGATTTTGAAACGGATTGTAAAATTTCTTTAACATTTTACTGTAAATTCGTAAAACTTCAAACAGAATTATTATAATCTTGTTAATTCTTGGCAGTATGGTATTGGTTGAGTTTTGGATTCGATGTAGATATTACAAGAACAGTTTGACAATGTTTTATTGTGGGTGGAGTACTTATATTTTTGATATTTATATACAACACCATTACAATATAAAATCCACACAGACAAGTGAGTGGTAAAAGAAGTAGAGGGAGATCTCGGTTGACCATCGAAAACACAGTATCAAAAATACCAGTATCTATATCAAGGTCACGTCAAAAGCATGAGGAACCCCCGAAGGGCATGTATAAAGAGGATGATGGCAGTGGACGAGGCGAAAGAGGTATGTAGAGACCGTAGCATTTGGCGCTCCGTTCTCTCTGACTACCCCGCAAGGGATAAAGCGTAAAGTTAGGTTAAGTTAAATATCCACACAGCTTTTGTTAGAGATTACTCTCGTCGTCAGGCTCATACGAGTACAAGGCTACTACTAATTTTAATATGTTGAATAGCATAATTCACTGTTACTTATTGGATCAAAATATAAGATTTTTATAAGTATACCTAAATATATTTTTTTATATTAAAATTTTATATAATCATTCTAATTAATCTAAAGAGGATATTGATCTAATCAATTTCATTAATTATAAAAATAAAAAACAAAAACATACCTACCACCAATAAGTCATCCACTAATTATCAACAAATTGCATCGTCTGTTCAATTTATTACAGAGTCCTTGGTTTCTCTTTCATCTGTACCGGTAACGACGAAGCAGTGACAGGCCAGACATACATTTTCATATTCATCGCCGTTATTAAGCCACAGCCGCTTAGATTCACGACCCGCCCCACCACTATTTGCATAATAATTTTCACTTATAAATATTTATTATAAGTTGCGCTATAGAGTGGGCGGGGACTCCTCTACTCTCTTCCTGTGAAGTGATGACACGAATGCTTTGATGGTTCCAGGAAGCAAATGAATGATTGATGTGATTTAGTCTTGATGGACATTTTGTGCAGTTACAATTGAGTTTATTAAACCACACAATGCAAAGATAGTTGATGCTAGAGTGCCGAGATTGCGATAGATTAGCCATTATTACTTTTGATTGCATCCACCTGTTTTGTTATTGTGTTGCTTAAGCTTTTGTGTGTTTTGAATATGCCTTTAAAATAAATAAATCAGCTTCACACTGTATCTCGCATACAGCAGGGTTGGCAGAGGAAACCTAGTGTTAAGACACTCCGTTCCCCACTTTCCACCAAATTTTTAAGGCATTGCGTGTTGAGTGGTAAAACTCAATATCGCGCTTTGCATCGACACTAAAACGAAGAAATGGAAATATACATTTAAATAAATATTTCATTTCCTCGAGTGGTGATCGAACCCACAACCACCGCGTTACAGTCACACCCTTGTACGCCTGGGCCACGACAGCCTCATCAAATATACAATTTTTATTAATATAATAATTAATATAATAAATCAATCCTGCGATATCCTGAATAAAATTAATCTAACTACATCTTTTGCTTATTTCTTAATTTAGATAGATAGATATCTATAGAGAAAAGAAATTGATTTTTTAATTAAATAATAAAAGTCTAGTAACGAATTGATAACCTAACTAATGAACTTTTATTTCTTTTTATATACTGATATAGCACATAATGTGTGCCTGCTGTTCCAAGCGTGACTAATCAACATGAGATATGCCGTGGGAGTACACTTGTACGCGTTGCAACAAATGAGAGCAGGTTCCAGCTCAAGTCTGCCGCGTAGGCTTGGTTAAGATATTTATGGTCCGCCCCGATAACCTGCAAAATATTTGTTTAATTTAAGAATATTGAATTTCATAAATATTTTCCAATAAAACAAATTATTGTTATATTTGTTATTTGATATATTCTTAATTTTTACATAAATATTAGCTTATCATATTTTTTTAGCTTGACGCCCTTGTATCCCGCACATAGAAGACGAGGCGGAGGGCACCTGGGAACCTAGTTTTAAGACACTTCTGTTGGAAGTCTATCTGGAAGTTGTCTGTGGAGGCCGGATTATAGAGGCATTGCTTCTCCCCCATCCGCCAATCAGGTGGATATCAGTGCCGTTCTTCGTCTTGTTACCAGGGGGACGAGAGGCGACTAAAGTACGAGTGGGAGAGTCACGTTGCCAGCAATGGCGATACGTGCCATGTTGCCATGTTTGCCATGCTTTTTCCATAAAAAAAAATGCAAATATAAATATTTCATTTCATCGAATGGGAATCGAATTTACAATAGTGTCGCGCTTACAGTTACACTTTTTGTGATACATATTATTATGATAAAATAATATATAATTGGTATTTCTTTAGTTTTTCGATCTGGTCAGACAAATTGCGGCGTTGGTTTCCGTTACAACACAATATCAGGAAGTCAAGTAAAGAGATTTATTATTTTCTCTACATCTACATATAGGCAGAAATAGAAAAAACATTTTTATTTATTTTCAGTTGAATGCCTACAGAAGCTCTATACATATTTCCGCAATAGAATAAGTTAGAACGCTATACAAATTCCTCCTGACCTTGTACCTTTACAAAAATTCTTTGCCAACTTTGTCTCCATGAATCAAGTCAAGTTACGACTACTGCTCGTAACTGGGAAATACTCATAAAAATATATGACTCCTGTTACGTTCTTTTCTCATAAAACTTTGTCCTTGGAATAGTATACGTTACAAATTACGTTATAATGTTATTAAATGTGTAGTTCTTCTTCTACTTTTATATTGTTTATATAAATTTCTAAGTTAAATAATGATAAAAAATAACCATTCTGTATGGTCTAGTACTTTTCAATTACAAATACATTTAATATTTAATATAGTTGTGGGTTCGATCCCCACTCGAGACAGTGAAATATTGATTTTCGTATATATTTCCATTTCTTCGCTCTGGTGTCGAGGCAAAACGCGGCATTCAGTTCTGTCACTTAGCACGCAATGCCTCCAGAATTCGGCGGAAAGTGGGGAACGGAGTGTCTTAGCACTAAGTTCTATCTGCCTATCTTACTGTGTTGCAGGGTACAGCGTGAAGCTGATTTAATTTTTTTAATTTAATTTCTTTTTTAAATTTTAATGATATCTTAAATTTTTGTTTCCCATCTTTATATACACTCTCTCTCTCACTCTTCTTATTATTTTGCTGACTGTACTTAATAGAAATTTAGAAATCACAGCAACAGCCTATTGTTATGTTAATATCCCAGTAGTACGTGGCGAAATATTTACGTTCCCAATATTTACATATAGCGTACATTCAATTAACATGCTTCCAGCATTAACATAGAATTGCCATCGACTACCTACACGCTTTGCGGCAGAGAAATTGGAGCTATGGTAGGCAAACATTAAACATGTTTACCCAAACGTGGGAATTAGGTAAACCGCCCGATCTTAAATGAGCCTCTTAAGCCACAACGTCAACATCAATTTATTTGGTCAATATTGCTTCTGGACCGCTCCTTCGTCTGTGCTTAGTATGCTTATAAATCAGTTTACATAATATGTACTTATTCTACTATAATTGTATTATTATCAAATTTGGCGAGTGTTTAGTAAGGATGTAGTTAAAGAAAACTAATTATTATTTACTCTCTTCTCCTCTTTTCTCCCATTAAACATCCAATGCCTGCCAAATCTAGAATTCAGCGGAAAGTAAATAATGGAATTGTTTCAAAACGGAGTGTCTTAACACTACGTTTTCTACAGAGAGAAGCTAAAAAGATAGAGCACATGGAGAATTCAAACTCAAGACCATTGGTCTTGAGTTTCAATTCTCCATGTGCATGGAGTAAACAATATTAAACACATTTATAATGCACCAAGGGAACATTCAAAATCAAGTGAATTTCAATGTACTACGGCTTAATGCTTAAACTTTGGGGTAGTGAGTTCTGATCCTAAATTTCGAACAGGTATTGGTCTTTGGTGATAAAGTTATAAAATCGCTTTGCGCTGCGTGACCGTACTCCCGAACGGCTTCTGAGGGTGTTTTATTGAAAAAGTAGAAGTCGTGAGCTGACTGCGTGAGGGCTGTTTGTCGTAAAATATGAATAATGATTACCGACTTGCCTTCGTATTAACTGTCTGGTGTAGATAATGTTTTACGATGCTCGTTCTAAGCAATGGTACCTGCTTTGTGTGGCTTTGAATTATTTGATATTATGTTACATATCTTTTAATCCAGGCCAGGGACAGGTCGTGGCACAGGGGCACAAAGTGTGATTGTAAATGGCTGACACTGGCTGTGGGTTCGATCCGAATTAAATATTACTTAAATTTATATTTCCATTTATTCGCTCTGGTGTCGAGGCAAAGCGAGGCGTCGCAACACGCAATGCCTCTAGAATTCGACGGAAAGTGAGGGACGGAGTGTCTTAACATTAGGTTCCCTTTGCCTACCCTGCTGTGTGCAGGATACAGCGTAAAGCTGATTTGATTGCTTTTATATCTTTTAATTCTTGCACGAAAGAAAGAGAAAACATAGTAAAAGTAATATATTATGCATCATCATAAAAGTAATATATCATGCAATTTTGGATTTATGACTTAACGAAGGCATATTACAAGCAGAACAGCAAAACGTTTCATGTACGAGTATATATATATATATATATATATATATATATATATATATATATATATATATATATATATATATATATATCTTTGTTATTGATCGGAATACTTATATTATAATTAGATATTTTTACCATAAATAGTTTAACATAAAATTTGCGATTATTTGAAGTATATAAAAAATAACGTTATTTACCATATATAAACC
>DWGR01001533.1:0-15918 GCA_018247715.1 Heliconius burneyi | reverse complement strand
TAAAACCGGCGTGAAGTAGTGGCTTTATGCCACTGCGTTTCGCATTAGGTAATGCCGGGCTCCGGCGCCCAACCACCTCAAAAGCTGGCAACGCACCAGTAGCTCCTCTGGTGTTACGCGGTATCGTAGGCGGCGGTGATCACTTACTATCAGGTGACCCGTACGCTCGTTTGCCATGCTTTTTTTAAAAAAAAAACGTAGCTGGAGGTGTACCTTAAGTTGGCGCTATCTTTGAAAGGTCCCCACTTTCAAGTTAGAGAGTATGCATAGTCTTAATTATACCATATATATTGAACTATTAATCTACAAAATTTCAGCTTCGCTAAAATGACGTAAGTCTGGGGGCCCTGGGATAGTAGTCTAACAAGTTCCTACGCCATCTACCAGACAATTTAGACAGAGTTCGTTTTGAGTAAAGTCTTATAACTCAAATAAATACAATAGTACTATAGCAAATACGAAAAAATGAGAAAATTACTTATTTCAAATTTTCATTCCTTCGCCCTGGTGTCAATGCACACTGCGTTGAGTTCCACCACACAAAATAAGATCCTATATAAGTTTTATGAATTGATAATAAAATTTAAGAATCCAATCTTCGAATGATTTATTCAGCGTCAACGATCTTATGCTGCGAAGTGAATTCGAACGTATACCTTATCGATATCAAAAAACGTGGAATATTTTGAATTTTTGATATAGATTGAATATGAAAGCGAGAAACGGGAGAACGGTGTAATGTTTCAATATGAGTTCTCGATGAGGCCCTTCCAGTTGTCGGTAGTATTAAGCAGTGTAATAGTAACAATTTTTTCTTTATAATATTTCCAAGGTAGTGTTGAAGTTATTTAGTTTGGTTCGGTTGTTTGATGGTTACGGGTTCAATTTCCACTCTGGGAAATGGTTATATTTGAATATTATATTCATTTTTCATTTCTGTTAGACTTACCCCACTTAACCAAGCAGTCTCAACAATTGGGTGGAAGGTAGGGAACAGAGTATCTTAGCACTAGGTTCCCTGTGACTACCCTGCTGAAAAATTGTATTGGTTTAGTAAATGTCTGAATTGTGATTATTAACTAAACTCATTTAATTAGTTTTACCATACTAAAAGTACAGTTTTAAAGAAAATGTATGAAATAATATTAAGTTTGTCATGGGTAATTTATAGGTTTTTAAATTATCTATTAGATATATGGGAAGAAAACCCATAGCTTTCCATTGATATACCGTACATATTGTTGAAAGGAGAGGAGCTCGGAGCAATACCTGGGTCTTGCCTATTAGCGCTCACCTCCCTGGTCCCAACTCGTCATACCAGCTGTGCTTATTATTGTGTGCTGTGTACTTCGTCTGCTCGAAAATAAATCTATATAACCTTTTTTATTGATGAACCAAAAGAAGTAAAACATTTAATTTTAGGTGTAATTTATTTAAATAAAATAGTGAAAACTGCATGTATGTCCCATATACAGACAGCGATATATTTTATTGATATATATATATATATATATATATATATATATATATATATATATATATATATATATTGATACGAGTATAAGCGCTTAAAATCTAGGCAAATACTTGATTAACAAATTTATAATGTTAAGAGCAAAAAGAAAAAAGAAGGAAACTAATGGAGAAGAAAATGAAAAGAATAAAGAAGAATAATACATAGTGCATTCGGACATTAGTAATTGAAAGTACTAAATTTTAATTTTGTTTTGTGTACTTTCTTTTACTAAAGTCCGCGTCCACTACAATCATCTATCTGTACAGCGTTAAAAAAGAGAAGCAAGAGAAGATTTACTTTATATTAGTTTAAATATATGTCTATATGAACAATAAGATAAATTTATTGTATTTACTATGCTTTGAAGGCAATTGTTGCAAGTTCAATTCCCACATGAAAGATGAGTTACTGTAACAGGTATTCTCTGCCATATAAAGCGCAGAGTTTAACTATTTAACACGCCATCTTCGAGGTATTGAATTTAAATTCAGCCGTAAATCGAAAAACAGAGTGTCTTTACACTAAATGCTCTCCGTATTCTACACGGAGTAGAGCGTGAAAATTAACATTTATTACACAAAAAGTAAAATTTACATATAAATGTTAATTTTTTAAATATATTTAAAACTATCTCGCATTCTAGCCACGTTAGCTGAAATAATGTAGGTCAAATTCATGGGCTTCTTGATCTGCGAGTGACCCTCTCGACGACAAAGCCCGCCAGGCCTACGCTTTACCAATTTTTTTTTTATATTTTCATACATATTTTTATTCAAATGCAAAGTTACTAAAGAGAAATGTGTCTTTGTGAATAGAGTTTACTAAAATATATTTTTAACTCGATTTTTTTTGTTTACAGTTGAATTATACTTTGATTATAAGTATTTTTTGTATATTAAATGTATAAAATTAGTTTAACTTAGGATATTTTGTATTTTTATCTTATTTGAAGGCGTCTCGGCGCAGGGGTATGAAAATGTGACTGTAAACGTGACGGTTGTAGGTTCGATTCGTACTCGGGGAAATGAAATAATTAATAATTTTCTTATCCGCTCCCGTAACGAGCCACAGTGCGACGTTGAATTTTGTCACTCAACACTCAATGCTTCTAGAACTTGGCGGAAAGTGGAGAACGGAATGTCTTAATGGATAATGCAGTCTTAACAATAAGTTTCTATGTTGTGGTGTGTGAAAAATTTTCGGTAATTCACTAAAAAAAAATCTTACGAATTGAGTGCATATACCTGCAAACTTAATCCTGAAATTGGTACTGAAGTCTTGGGTGATCCGACTCGCACTTAACTTTTCTTTCTTTTATACTTTAGTTGATAACTTGACAGTCGCAGTCAAAGAAGTCGATTAGTATTTAACTAGGGTTAATTAGGGTATTCAGACTCTTACGCAATAAATCTAATTAAAGGCTCTGGATTACATTTTTCTTTTAACATGAGTAGCTAAAATATTGTAATAAATTAAAAATGAAAATATATTAATATATTTTTTATTTATACAGGAAGTAGTCACATCTGTACAACTTTTTTCGAATTTATATTCTTAATTGTAAAGCGCGGCGTTGTGTTCCGCTACTAATTACACAATTTATCGAATACAAACGGAATGTGAGAATCTTTTGAATAAAAATTACTAGAACAACCTATTAAAAATATTTACAAGCACTACTACTACAATGTAATGTAATTTACGCCAAAATTTATCTTAAAGTAATAAATTGGGGTAATGTTCCAGTACAAGTATATATGCTGCAATATATTTCGAGTAATAGCCATTGAAGAAACACCGAAGGCCACAACTAGTGTTGAGCCAAGAAAGGATACACCTTGACCTCGATATTCAACCTCTGATTTTAATTGGACTATTGAAAAGGAATGCAATACTGCTTTTCAAGCATTAAAGAGAAGACAAAGAAAATATAGTGTTAAGACACTCCGTTCTCAAGGTTTCTGTAAAGTTCGTAATATTGCATGTTTAGTGGCGGAACTCAACGCTGCGTTTTATCTTCGTACAGTGATGTAATTATTACTTAATTTGAATGTAAATATAATTATTTCTACGAATTGGGACCGAATCTATAAATATCGTTAACGCAGACGCTGCATCTCTGCGCCACGAGAGCCTAAAGACTATTTAAAATCCTTTAAAAAAACTCTATTCAAATTTCAAATATGAGGCTAGTGGTGCAGGGGCAAAAGCGTGCAACTATAAACGCGACAGGCTCTGGATTCGATTCTGACTTGAGGAAATGAAATAATCTGTATATTTATTGTCGCTCTGGTGACGACGCAAAGTGCGAAAAGTGCGTGCGAAAAGTGCGTGTGAGTTCCAGCACTCAACACGTAATGTCTCCTGGAGACATAAAAGTTGCAACGAAAGTGTCTTAATAAGTACGGACTGTCTTGATAATATAATCCCAGGCTCCCTCTGACTTAAGCTGGAAAAAAAACTAATTTTGGATTTATGCCACAACTCACACATATATACATATCCGTACACACATTCAAACATACATACATACATGTGTTCAAAGAAGCCTATTTTATTCGCGAACATTTTCAAGAGACTCAGTTTCCAAAGCATTCTCAGTCGGCCCTCTATCCGTTATCACACTCGATTCTTTCAATGGACTAGTCACTTGACACAAAAAGATGAAAGCTAAGACTTCGTGTATAAATGTGAATATTAATTCAGCAAAAATATAATAATTCTTATTAATTAAGTGTCGCAGTGGGACAGTGGCGGTGACTGTAGATTCGATTCTCAATTGGAATGATTTTTTTTTTCATTTTCTCGCTAACAAATTACATAAAATATGCAAAAATTATCGGTGTATAGGGAACACAGTGTACTTAACAGTGGGTTCCCGCTGCCTGTCGGGGTACATGCAGGATAGTGCGTGAAATTAAGAAAATTAACTCTGGCAAGTAAAAGCACGGCTTTCGTTTCTGTTCAATCTCAAAATTGAAAAGAAGATGATCTTATTATATTATCTTTTTTCTTTATTCTAAATAAAAATAAAGATGATTAGTAAAAATACAAATGTAACATAAGACACTAAATTTCCTTTAAGAAACGTTCTATCCCCCACTTTTCGTCAAAACAGAGTGCATTAACACTAGTCCCCCAGCTTCCCTACCCTGCTAAGTACGGGTTACACCTGACCTAAAAAAAATATATACTCTTACTAGCTCTATCTATATTATACACTATTTATTGCACTCACATATCTCCATTAGCCGTTTCAATGGACGCTACTCTTTCACCAGATTAAACTGTCTATACGTAATGATATGACGTCTATCTCTTTCCGAATTTATTTCACATTTCAAAGCTGACAGCGCGGAAAAATTAATTAAAAAGACACCGACCGACCGAACGTCGGTTAAATGCGTGAGAATTTCAGTAATAAATCAATTTTAAAATTTATATGTGAGCGTCTGCCTATCCTGCCGTGTGCGGGATAAAGCGTGAAGCTGATTGATTTTTTTTTTTTCATTACATTGGGGACAAGTAGCTGTAAGAGATGGATGTGAATTCGATTTCAAAAAATATTTTTATCTCTCTTTTTATAGCTCTGGTAACAATTGAACGTTGAATCTTACCAATAACTTAACTCTATAATGGGCAATGCCTGTCTTTACTCTAGGTTCCCACTGCCTACCCTGCTAAGCGAACTGAGGTTAAGACTTAACAAATATTTAAAACATTGTTAGGATAACTTGAAAAGAATTTAGCAAAGCCAGTGTCGACTAATTATATATATATATATATATATATATATATATATATATATATATATATATATATATATATATATATATATATATATATATATATATATATATATATAACCAACAATCATGTTTATCTATTTCTGTTAAAGGGTTAAAATTACAACTCACCAAGTTTGGTCTTATCTCCCAACTTTACAAACGATAACCGCGACCTCGCATTCTGTACGGCTATCTAACTTAGATACATTTAAAACTCGCTAACTATTAGTTAATCTTGTTTTACAATCTGCTTTTGAAATGTATGCTTCAAACTGTCTTTTGATTGGTTCGTACGTCATATGTTTTTATACCCGCATTTTTTATGTATTGGATAGGATTAATAAATAATTATAAAAAGCCGTATGTTGAGGCCACTCGAAGAGATAAAATATTTGTAATTAAATATTTTATATTTTCATTTATTCGCTCTGATCTCGAGGCAAAGAGCGATGTTGAGTGCCACACACAATACGCAATGCCTCCAGAATTAGGTGGAAAAAGGCGACAGAGTGTCTTAACATTAGGTCCCCTCGGCTTGCTCTGCCAAAACAATAATACATGAAGCTGAACAAAACAATAATACATTTTTAGATCCGATCGTAGATCATTATGTAAAACTGTATAACAATAATAGTAAAACTAATTTTACACTTAAACTTAATGGATACTACATTTCAGTAATTTTGCAAATAGAATGAAGGTAGAGCGGCAGTTTAAATTTTAATGTACATTTGTATCGTCCATTATGTATTTTTTTAAATAAACTGTTAGTGAAAAGAAAAACAAAGCTCACGCCATATTCTTCATATGTGGAGTATTCTTCGTATGTCAGTGGGGTAAGCAGAGAGAATGTAGTTAGTTTTTTAAAAAAAATTCTATTCCATTATGCAGGACAGCTTCCAGCTAATGTCATGATTAAATTATACCATTGACTTTGAAAAGAGCAACTGTTGAGTTTCTTGCTCTTCTCAGCAGAACTGCCTTCCGAACCGGTGGTAGCTTTTTGTTTGTATGATCACTAGACTTGAATAAGGAATATTTTGAATTTAAATTTATACCAGCAAGGCGTGCAGAGATAACCTAGTGTTAAAACACTACATTTCCATTAAGAGACTTTGCTCTTCCACCGAATTAGGTTTAACCTTTACTTACCTTACGATTTCAGATCATGGGTACTATTATTATTATATCCATCTGTAACATTCTTTCTTGTATAGTTTTAACAGCTTTTATCACAAAGTTGTTGAATGTTAAACTATCTGCCTATCTCTTGGCTGGGCCGTGCTTTTTGGGTAAGCCTGTATATACTGTAATATACTGTAATAATTGGGCAATTCCAAATAAACTAACATTTTTTTATTGTTCTGGAAAGTATATACTTCACGTCGAAACCATGATTGGGCCTGTATAAAAACATAAAGTTGGATTCGGCGTTATATGGAGTGCTGTTTTCATCTTTATGCTGTTTCACCACAATATCAGCTTGAACCATTTGATCTTTCAGTTTTTTTCTCTCCGATGGTTTGTTAAAGTTTAGGCTTTGCGGAGAGATGTCTCCTCATTGTTTGTTCTCAATCACATACATTATGTAAAGGGTTCTAGAGTACTGTTCGAACTTATACCTGGCACCAAATTTCTTACATACAAGATAAGCAACATAAGCTTAATTATCATCTTATCCAACTGGATGTATGGCGGTCCACTGATGTGTGATTTTTAGCACGATGTTTAGCAGTTTGAAGATTCAGCTCTTTCCTCATTGCTTATCATATTTTTAGTACGTTTACCTCAATATTTGCACTATTCGATTTTTTCTTTGATTTATGTTTTAGTTTTCACTTGTAAAATCTCATAAATGAAATGAGGAAGTACCTTACAGGTTTTAGATTACGCGGTGAATTTCGTACAAAATGGGGCATTTTTTGATCGCGATGTTGTATAACCTTGATTTTTTCTGTAGGTGCTTGAAGGGACCGTAGCTGTACCCTCTATAAGGGGTCCGTTTCTTTTTCCGTTTTAGGCACAGAGCCCCAGATTTATCTTAACCAAGACTAGGAAAGAATAAAAACATATTACAACAAGTTTCTATTTATTGACTATTTTATGTCTTGTAGATCTATACTGAAATAAAAACCATTATTAAAACCTACTTGCGTGGTCTCTAAATTTTCAAATTCCTCTTCAATCCTTTCCCATAGGAATTTTAAGGAAAACTCTCATAGTGTTTTTCTAAATAGCCCAAGGGAGCTGCATGCCAAATGTCAGAGATCTACTGCGTGTAATCGGCAGTGGGTTTCCTGTAGAAAAGAAAAGAGGTTAAATATAATACTAATAAGTATGCGTCGTTGAGTTCCGCCACTCAACACGTACCTAATACATTCAGAATTCGGCGGAACATTAGAAACAGAGTGTCTTAACATTTGGTTCCCTACTGCCTACCCTGATGAGTGCGGGATACAGAGTCAAACTGAAAAAAAATCATATTATTTAATGTAGGAACAGTGATAATATAAGAATTTATTTTATCACAAAAAGTAAAAATTGTCCAGAACAGAGTTATGAGTACTAAGCTAAGCTATAAAGCTGCTCTTACCACAACATTGTACAAATAATACTGTGGCTCACTTCAACTTATATACGAAGGCGATGAGCGCAGTTTAACACTCGAAAACTAAAATGTATGAACATAAAACTCGGTTCATTATTGGGTGACTGACAGACAAAATATAAAATATGATACTAAAGAACATAGAAAGTTGAAATATAGCATGTAGATAGGTTTAGGCGTGTAGACCACCACTATGAGATTTCTCAAAATTCCAACGGGAACGGGAAACAACTAAATTTGACACTTTATGTCTTAAAGTTACGGTATTTTATTCTTCTAAAACAGTTATTTTTGTAACACACACATTTAGCATTATTTTTGCTTTGAAATCGGCACATTTCTCCAAATTCTATGATAACACAATATTTTCGTAGTGCCAGCCTTAAGTTCTTACTTGAGATCAAAGGTAAAAAAAAATCGCATCTTTTAAATAATATTGTGATTATTATTGAATGACTTGTTTCTAACTCAAAATGCATAGACTCTTTTTGATTTAGAAAAAAAAGCTCGTATAAAATCACATTTACTACACGCTTAATAGCCTTAAAAGAATTACTAAAAATATAATATCTGTATAATATTAATAAATCGGCGGTCCGTGGGAAACAGAGTGACTTAACACTAGGTTCCCCTTCTTATGTGCAGGATATAGCTTAAAGCAAAACAAAACAATATATAATATTAATTATTAATACATAAAACGTTTCACCAGGTAAAGTAGACGAGAAGGCCACGCAGCTGCATGCGATAGCATCCCTCAAAGTCCTGCTAGAGGCGACGAGGCCGACAGCGGGAGGCACGGGCGCGGCGGCCGCGAGGCATTCCGCAGCAGCTGCTAAGGAAACACCATTGGATCTCCCTAATGGAGGTCTGGCTGATGTACAGTTAGATGCTATAGAAGAGGTGAGCAAGTTAGATAGAGAGGAGAGCAGGGACCCTAGTGTTCCCTAATTTCAGTGTAATTTTGAAACATTACATATTGAGTGGTGAAGCTCCATGTCTCTTACTTTGAAATAAATCTTGAAAGTTTGGATTCAGCTGCCTCCTGAAGCGAGACTTCAAACATATCATACTGTGTACAACTATGTTCTAGATACATGATAGAATATATGAGATAATTATTAAATGTTGTTAAATGTTAGGCAACTACTGTTGTAAAAATTGGAAGTTTGTGGACTATAACAAATATTTGGCTATATATATATATATATATATATATATATATATATATATATATATATATATATTGTTAGCAAAAAATATTATTTCTATTTTTTAAAAATCTCGATATAAAATTTTCATGTAGTTAGCATCTGAATTCACACTCAATACTATTAAAATACATGGTCCATTAGCGAACGATGATTCTAGTTTCAAAGCGTTCGATACTTTAAATAGCATGATTCGATTTCTATTACGGAAGTTTCCTGCGGGCCTGTAACGATAAGGCGAACTTCCTTGAAGTCACCAACTTAATCCTATAATAGAGGAAAAAGAAAAAGTTCTTTCTGGTAACGAACACGAAGTTGTAAAAGTAGAAAATCGAGGTCATCGCAAGGCAACTCTATCAACTGTGACCTCGACAGAAATGTCATACCATTTAAGCTCTTTTTTGTACGCTATAAGCATTCCACTATTCAATTACTACATTTGTATGATGCTAGTGTAAGAGGAGACGTTTTTTTCTTACATTTTGAATGAATACCCAACGTAGAATAAGTAAGTCTTCTTTATATTATTTATTTTACAAATATTTTCATTTTAGTCAGCCAGATCAAATGAAATGCATATATTGGGTACCATCTAGAGCACAATGTCTAAATTTAATAAGAATAGTTGAAATTAGTGTTTATATATAATGTATAAAAAAACAATATAAGGAATACATAATGATAACAAAAGTGGTATAAATTTTACTTTTATAGATTAGATGGTGGATAAAATATCTACTTGAATGATCAAATTGACTAAACGTCTAAAAAAATAATTACAAATAGTCCTCCTCGTAAGAATAGCAATCGGGGATATATATATATATATATATATATATATATATATATATATATATATATAAATGTGTATAATACAAACTTACTACTTCAGTCACTTCTGGTGCCAAATCCTAGACATTATTGTATATAAAATGCCAACACAGCTCTATAAATATACTATCATAGCTTAACTCCCATTAAAAATCCATTATTTAGGGCAGAGACTAAAAACAAACGTATGCAAAGACCTTATCCTAACGCCTCTACCAGAAAGACCCTTTCTTTTAAGTATATCTGGAACGCATCTCCATAAGTCTTGCTTATTTTCTTTGTTGATAGCGCTCGCCTATTTTTCTCCAAAATAAATATATTAGGGTATCTAAGTCGAACGGTCTTAGAATATAATCCTGTACACATATGTATATGTGTAAACTGAAGTATGTTAGTATGATGATTAGACAATTGAAATAATATAATAAATTATATTTTTTGTTTTTTTCATGTCTAATAAAATTCGTAGTTTTCTCTCTGTCCTCTTACAATAGCTTAAAAAAAAGTCACCTAAGGCCGCAGCGGCACAAGGACGTGACTGTAACGCGAGGGTTGTGGGTTCGATCCCTACTCGAGGAAGTGAAATATTTATTTACGTTTATATTTCCATTTCTTCGCTCTGGTATCGAGGTAAAGCGCAGCGTTGACTTCTGCCACTCAACACACAATGCCTCCAGATTCAGCAAAAAGTGGGGAACGGGGTGTCTTAACATTAGTATAATGACATAATAGATGGCTCTTGGTGATAGCTTTAAAAGACAGCATTTTTTATTTTCAACCATTAAGTGCTGTTTGTCTCTATTATCTTAAATATTCTAACACTCCAACTAAAAAAAGTTTAAGATATATAAATATTTCAAGTACATAAAACGATTTAAATTTAACACATAATTTTCTTATCCTTTCCACAACGCTGAATAAAGTGACAAATGCGACTTTCATCTAAATTGATCAACTTATTAGTACTTTATGTGCATAGAAAGATGATTTCAACCTTACTGTGTAAGGTTTCAATACAAAAATATTTTTCTGCCTGTCAATAATGTAGGAATGAAGAGTGCTCCTAAGGGTTTTAGTCACTAAGTACTAAAGAATTACTAAAATTAACATAGCATTTCGATTTTGTTTGTTTCAATATGTTTCTCTCTTAATATATCCTGATAAATAACACTCAAACAACGTTATATTCAAAGGGTCGATATCAAATGACTTCCGGAATACTTCATGATGAAGAGAAGCTGTTTGGACGATTTATATTTATGTTCAACCCTTATATTTCTAATATTATAGAAGGTCCACTGTAGCATATGCAAAACATAAAAATTTATTGAAATAACATTATAAAGAGTGTGGAGGTTCTTCTATGGACTATTCTGGATACATTATGAAGCTATTTTTACTTCTTAAATATAAACGATTTCTTTATCCTTTCCTCTTTTACAGATTGGAGACTTAGAAGATGACACGACGCCGTTGGATATGTCGTGGCCTTCTGGTTTCCGCAAGCGGCTGACTTACTTGTTGGTTGCACCAATTGTCTTCCCATTATGGATGACCCTCCCGGACACGCGGACTCCGAGAGGTACGAATTTGATTTTAATTTTACTTTTGTTTTCTTTTTCTTAGTATATTTAATTATTAAGTAAATAACTTAATATTTACTTAATAACATTCAATGAGTAGAGAAGTATTAATGCTATATAACAGTACATTTAAGTTACATACAAAAAGTTAGTGGTGGTAATAAATACGAAAAAAAAGGAATTCTATCATGTGAACAAATCCATAGTCAAGTAAACTTCAATCTTCAGTCTTCAAACCTTATTTAAAAATACACACCTAGTAAACGCGATGGTTGTGGGTTCAATTCCCTCTCAAGGAATGAATTATTTGCATTTCCACGTACTGAAAACAAAACATAACACCACTCAACACAGAACGTTTCGAAATCGACTTAACATTACTGTAACCTACTAAGCTGGTTACAGCGTGAGCCTAAAAAACCAATTTCCTTCTATTTTCAGGGAAGAAGTTTTTCCCTGTAACATTTATAGGGTCTATAGTTTGGATAGCGTTTTTTTCCTACCTCATGGTGTGGTGGGCGAACCTGGTGGGGGCGGCGGCGTACGTGCCCCCAGAGGTGATGGGGCTGACGCTGCTGGCCGCTGGCACTTCTGTCCCGGACCTCATCACCTCAGTCATAGTTGCTAGAAAGGGCTTCGGTGACATGGCCGTGTCGAGCTCAGTCGGTAGCAATATTTTTGATGTTACTGTAGGGTAAGTGCAATGATTTTTTTATATTTTATATATTATTTTATAGTAAATAAGCCAAATACGACGCTCAAGCTTAACTTACCTGGTTTTTTTATAGTGTCTAGTTATTATTAAAGTATAAATGTAACACATATTTGATAGTAAAATAATAAAAATAAAACCAAAACAAAATTTACATTAAAATAAAAAAAAACCGGACAAGCGCAAGGACTCGTTCCACCGAGGGTTCCGTACAAAATTGGAGCTTTTTCTGAAATTCAAGCTTAGCTTAGCCAGAGCCTTTTCATCTGTAGCTTGAACTAGCGACTTTAATACTAAATTTTGCCCCCTTTTTTATTGAAATGAAAAACCGTTTTTTTATTAAATAAATTATTATAATTTAAAAAAAATTAGGAAATCAAAATAAATTTGAATCCCCAATCCACCATATTGTATAACACACATGTATGTATATATGTGTATATACAATTATACCGACATTATAGTAACAAATGGAGCATCTCTGTAACCTTGACGTGACATTGATGAAGATTGCCTCATAAATTTGAATCATGTGTCTTCTTAATCGTCGCTATCAAGGACGCTTGTGAAAAATACAAAATACTTTTTCTTATATACTTTGTATAGAAAAAGTACCTGTTTATACATTCTTAAACAACAATTATTTTAAGATTCAGGGTGGACGGGCACAAGCGTGCGACTGTAAACGCGACGATTGTGGGTTCGATTTCGACTCGGGAAAATGCAATATTTGTTATTCTCTTGCTCTGGTAACGAGGTAAAGCACTGCGTTGACTTCAACCACTTTCGGTGAAAAGTAGAGAACGAAAGCGTCTGAGAGTATCTTCAGACAAGATTCCCACTACCTATCCTCGAATATGCTCGCATATAAATTATAACATTCTAACAAATATAACAAATAGAAATCGAACCGGCACCCTCAATCATAACAACTAGCTCTGCAAAACTCTACAGCATAAGCCTCATCCACATAATCTACATACATCTATAATACCTACAGTGTGCATTTTCTTTATAATTTTTCTGAAGCCCACCCCCGTTACATCACTGTTCCACTTTGGACGCGAGCCAACCCCGAGACAAAATATAATTTTATTTCGCCCTCTGAATTATCCAGCTTGCTCTCGTGACTTTTAGACTTAATTGGTGAAAAATTGTTTACTGTTACCAAAGCTAAAGCTGGTTAATCGGTCTATTCACACTCAAATTTAACATTCTTTATACGAAATGGCTATTGTTTCGTTCATTTTGGCTTTTATAATAAACTTAGCTTCACCCTTTCACACACAGCTGGAAAGGCAGAGGGAACCTAGTGTTAAGACACTCCGTTACCGCCGCCGAATATTCCAAGGCATTCCGTAATGAGTAGCAACTCTCTAAGTGGAACTTAACCGGGCTTTTGTCTTGGTGCTAGAACGAAGAAATGCAAATATTAATAAATAAACTCATTCCTTCGAGTCGGGATCGAACCCACAACTGCGCCACGACGGCCTCTTTGGTTTTTATGTGGTTATTTAGTTGTAAGTGTTCAAGTTCTCCTTTTTTGCCATATGCTGATTTTATGTGGTAGTGTAGAGCCTAAATTCTTATTTTATTCTGTCGTTCAAGTGAGATTTGAAACGTCTTTCAACAAACTGTACTGACTGGACGATGTCATTATAATGTTAAAGATATGTATATTAAATGCATATATTTGCATTCAAATACGGAATACAGAAGGATAGGATCTGTTATAAAACATTGCTCATGTTTTATCATATTCACTTTTTATATTTATTTAATACTAGCGGCCTGCCAGCGGCTTCGCCTACTTGAACTACATGATTATTCATTTAATAAACAGAATTGACTGACAGTCAAATGTGTTGATATAAATGACAAAATTAATCTTTGTAAAATTATTGTAATTATTGCATATTACAAAAAATACCCAATTCGAATCGAATAATCCAATATCGAAATCGAATACAAAATAGTTAATCGAATATTGAATCGAAAATCTTGAATTGAGAACCTCCTTTTGAAAGTCGGTTAAAAACACAGATTTATGACAAACAAATACAGATTTATTTTAAGCATAAGTATAGATATGGATTGCTTTATATTTGCTGGCAAGCTCATGCTTTGAGTTTATTCAAATGCCGATAACTTTTATTTTAATGAACCGATTTTGATGAAAACTTAAGATGTTAAGTTAAAACAAAGCAATTGGTGAAAGTTTGAAGTAAATCAGTTCAGGACTTTAGCGATTTCGAAGATTAGCGTGATCGTACCGACCCATTGTCTTAATACTAGGTTCCCGCTATATGCGGGATACAGAGTGAAGCTGAAAAAAAGTAAATTCACCATACTTATTATAAAATGAAACCGGTGTGTACGCTCCGTACATTTGAATGAAAATTAGTAAACGAACGGCAAACATCTGCTATACTCGTACATGCTGTGGACGAATGAGGTGTTATTAGAAAAATTCAAAACTCCGTTGGAAATGAAAAAAGTTCTTCTAGTTTCTCTTTTATATCACTGAAACAGAGCTATATAGTCAGTCGTATATATTTGAACTTTTATATATTTTTATATGAATTAGTGCTAGAGCTAAGCCATTTTTAAAAATTAAATGATTTGTTTCTAAAAAGTCTAATCTAGATCTAATCAAATCGACATCTTAGCATAAGGTTCCCCTGTTCCATCTGACTAGCCTGTCATGTGCGGGATACAGCGTGAAGCTAAAAGTTAATGATTTTGTGCTTAATCTTATATAATTTGGCTAAATTTACCCCCAAAACTTTAAATATTGTGAGTAACATTTTTTTTATGGTAATAGTATGACAAACGAGCGTACGGGTCACCTGATAGTAAGACTTCCTTAAACATGCAAATATTTTGAATTTTCAAATATGGACTCAAATAACACAATTTAAGGCCGTCATGTATTTTATCATCGTATCTTAACTTCACGCTTTATTCCTAGAAGTGTAGTCAGAGAGAACGGAGCGCCAAGCGCTACGGTCTCTACATACCTCTTTCGCCTCGTCCACGGTCATCAACACTGTATTTTCGAAGGTCATTCGAAGTCTTCCCCTCCCTCTCTTATTATGATTTTATTTAAATTGATATAAATAGCGAAAAGAAGGCAGAGGTAGCATCCCACATGATTGACCTTACTTAATATACCTATCCTACTCTTGGCTTTTAAATACAATATTAATCTGTGTTTGAAAAATTATATTTCTCGAAATGGGACCTAAGCACATAAATAACCGTAGACGCGATAGCTGTGGGTTCGAATCCCACTCGATCAATTGAAATATTCAATATTTTCATTTCTTCGCACATGAGTCGAACAAAACGCGGCATTGAGTTTCGCCATCCAACACGCAATCCCTCCAGTTTTTGGGCTACCTCTGCTCTCCCAGCTTGATGCGGGGGATACTGCGTGAAGCTGACAAAAAAATACTAATGTGAACCACCATATAGCTCAATATAAGCAGTGGATAATTTTTTTTCAACTTTACTTCCCGTATCGAGCCCTTTGACAACGGTAGTTGTGCCAGCTCGAAGTACTTCCACGTAATTAAACACTGTCTGTGGGTGGCGTATGAAACTAGCTTTTCAAGTTCATTAGTAAAGCTCTTTTAATCTACTAATTACAAGATTTTTGAGACATCA
>DWGR01001532.1:0-15920 GCA_018247715.1 Heliconius burneyi | reverse complement strand
AAAAGTTTAAGCGACACAAGAGGTCAGGTGAATCAATGATTCCATTAATTAACTTGTAGAGTAGAATGATATCAAGTACTTTCCGGCGTGTTGAGAGGGGTGACATTTTATAATAGTCCAACCGTTTTACATAGGAATTCAACTCATGGCATTTATTATCTGAATAGGAAATGTGATATAAGAACCTTTTTTGAACATTTTCCAATCTATTAATATGAATTTGATAGCTAGGACTCCACACCGCACTACAATACTCTAAGATATTTCGCACAAACGTATTGAATAAAAGAATAGTTATGTATGGTTGCTTAAATATTTTTAATTGTCTATAGATAAAACCTGATAATTTGGAAGCTTTTCTTATTATATTTTCGAAATGTGGTCTAAAACTGTTACATTGAACGTAAGAAAATGGTACATTTGTTATTAAAATATTAAAATATTATTATTAAAAAGAGAGAGAGATATAACAATACTGCATCACGAAATATATGAAGGGTCTGAAAGAGATCACCTCTGGGTGATAAGGCCGCCTTTACACCATTTTTCCTTTTTTCTTTCTATTGTTTAAGTTAATTTATTTTTGTGTTATGGTGTAATAAAGTTTTAAATAAATAAATAAATGAATATATTGTTTGTTTTATTATACGTAGCTAATTGTTCAGTATGAAAGAGTGTAAATATGTATTTGTAAAAAATTTTTATTACGATCACTTACAAATTATACAATATAAAGCAAAATAGAGTGATAAATCTTACGTGTGCTACATATACCTGCTATGGAAATATTAACCATAACGTTTTTATTAAATAAACCTAGTAGACGCAATCAGAAATATCTCTTTAGTGTATTGTGAATTATTGTAAAACAAGATGTATGCATTTGTTTTTGTTCAGAAATATGAAACATCAATCAGAAAAGTGTTCTCGTTCAACTCGTACAGAGAGATATTTGCATTAGCTGTTTCGCTCAAACTATAATTGTATTGGCGCTGTACGAGTACGTCACGCGCGCGACGAAAAGAACAAGAGACATTTATATTTGTGTCGTCGTCGATCTTCTCATATCATGTCGTCGCTGGGAGACCGTTTAGAATAGATAATGTGACATATATGTTTCCCTCGCATCGAGGGCCGCCTGTTGACACTTTGTAAAAGGTACCTTGAATTAATTCCACCAGACGTCGAGGGATCAGATCTCATAATACAGTTATGTATTTTGTGAAGCTTTACGTAGCACAAAATGGTGAGACGGTTTTATATGGAATTTAATATTTTAACATATAATTTAATGATATTTATAAAACATCACTCGGTTATAAAAATAAATAAATTATTTTCACAATGTAAAATAAAGAAATGTTTTTAAAGGAGTATTAACAATGGTAAATATACTTAATTTTTTTTTAATATTCGGCATCAATTTTATTTTTCTACAGTGTGTACCTCTGACATTTTGCCGTAGATATACTTTATAGTGTTCAAGTAATAAGTAACTTTCTTAATTATGAGCATCTGAGCGAATGCTAAGACCGTGTTTTGTTTAGTCACGCCAGAAAAACCTATCCCATTTGCAGTTAAAGATTCCATCTTTTCCCAACTCTTAACAGAACAATAAATATTTCATGGTTTCAACTTGTTATAAACTTAGTTTAGCGATTACCGTACTACGTCGCGCGGGGGACACTCTCCCTCAGTAATGTAATTACAGCATGTTGCCTCACTCGAGCTTTAAATAAATCTAATCAACGCGCTATGAAACATGAATATTTTAAATAGTTATATGTACTTATATCTACATACATATATGTCTGTCATATTCTATAACTTGAAGATACGAATACCACTCGTCTGCGACAACACGCTATTATTTATTGAATCTAATCAAAGGTACTTGTTGTTTTTTTTTTAAATTTTCAATATTTTTTTATATGCTAGAAGTTTTGTAGAACTGTGTGAACTGCAAATTGAGATTTATTTCTTCATTTTTTACAAATATCAGAACATGTATGTCGCATACAGGCTTAGATCATTATTTTCATACTCTTCTTCTTTTTGACTGGATATCAACTCCTGCAACTCGCATTCTGATGATGCAAGTCTGAGTGCTGCGTTATTTATATTCACTCCCATGTCATTTTGTTTCACTCCTTGGAGATAGCTATATATATATATATATATATATATATAACATTAATATAAATTGAACAACCAAGCTGACATGGCGATATATAATCGATATCAATCTAAAGCGATATGGTCAGCTCCTACTCGCACACAGGCTAAATAAACTTTTTAGTTTAAGCCGTATATTTTATGGCTTGCACAATCTATCTGTTAACCTTTGCCATTATTCAAAGGTCAATCGTCTGCGACTTCACCTGATTTCTAGCAAAAATTGCCCAAAACCCAGCACAAGCCCAAGACGCGCACCACATTTGATAAGCTCGGTAGTAACTCCATCTGCTCCCTCTGCTTTCCCATCAGTATTGCAACTTCAATCTCTTTTATGCTAATTTCGCTATCGGCTACATCAAAGGATCGCTTCGATTATGCTCTCCATTGTGGAACCGGATTACCACTATTATTTTCATACCAATATTTGTTCAATGTTTAGCTTATAAATTATTATCAAATACATATCAAAGTTTGTTATTAGGGTAGCCACATAAATATTATAGAAAGAAGACTCTAGATACGTGCTAGTGTTTAAATGTAAATATAAAAACTATTTGTTCAGAAAGTATGTTGCCGAACTCCTCGAAATGTAACTCTAAGTCCGCCGGCCCTTGCATGCGGTCCGTAACTCTAGAGGTTCTGGCGAGCATCCAACTCTATAACCGATTTGTAAAGTTAACGACTCAGGGACTTGCTCCTAATTTCCGGTTAAAGTTCAGCGATACGTTACCTTGACATGCCAAATGTTTGTTGCTCCTTAATCAGCGCAAGAATTGATCCTTGAAGTTTGTAAATTCATTAAGTTTAACTACTCCAAGGGATTACGTAAAATTTTCGCTCTACAAATATAGGTTTTGGATAACAGAAATAAGCTTCGTTCAGAAAAACTTTTATTCAGAACTGTTTTTAATTGAAGTCACTTTAGATAGTTATATTTTTTAAGCACAAATTTAGAGCAATCCACGAGAAAAAAAATATTTTTGAAACAATATAAAATAAGTTTATGTTACATGAACAATGTTATATAAAATATGAAAAATCATTTTACACATCAGGTTCATATGCACCTTAGCGGTCGAGGCAATCGATTCTAGCTTAAACCTTGACACAAGAACAGTGTGGACGTTTATCATACAAATTCACTGTTATTAAAATCAAACTTAGTCGCAATGTACGATAGTATTAAGCGCAGCGATGAGTATTAAGTAATGTGTTATATAATGAACATATATACTTAGTGATAAAAATGTGTATAAATTGCAATAAATATAACAACATCTCTTGGAGAGTTCGTTATGAAAAATGTAATCTAAGTAAGCGAAAAATAAGGGATTTGTCATTTGGTGCTTAATAATAATAATAATTCTTTATTGCTCACACAAGAGAAAAAAAAATACAATAAAACTATATAAATGTACAAAAAGCGGCCTTATTGCTTAATAGAAATTTCTGCCAGGCAACCTTAATTTCTGACAGGCAACCTTACTGTTGTTTTTAAGGTGTTTACAGTTTTAAAAAAGAGAAATGCTTTAGATATGTTCAGATATGATGAAGAAGAAGAATATTGGAATGAAATGACGGGATGTAAACAGCGTGCAACGATGCGAAGTGAGAGCGACGCCAGCGAGCGCGCTGCTCGGGCTTATTGCGCCCGTTCGGCGCTGTCTTGCAGTCACGTCCCGCTGTTTGTTCGCTCACAAGACACTATTGACGTCTCGTGGAAGTATTAGATAAGCGTAAATAATATTATTCACGTCAACTGCATTATATTTTCCTATGAAACGAGATGACAAGCAAAGTGGAATATTTTTCTCATTTCCTTTTATACATAAATGATGTTAATTTTAAGCTCGTGTCAAATATGTCATATAGTATATGATACATCTACCTATATGTACACAATTTTCCTTTAAGAATATATATGAAAATAATAAATAGATACAAGCTTTTAGACAATATGCTCTTCTATTAGTCCCGATAGCGTAATATCAATTACTTACAGCTCCGATCATAGTTCTAAGAACTTGGTAAAGTGCCAAAACTACAGATATTGAAGTTCTCTTGAGTATGGACGAACTTACTTTGTAGGTCGAGACGTAGATGGCGTAGTTGTTAATCCAATGGATGTAATTACTTATACAGCAGTTATTAAGACGTTGTTTGTACAAAAGTCATAATGTTATCCCCGAATATTGCGTAGTCGAGAGTATCTCATAGGAGAGTTTAGTGGAACTGGCAAAAGGTCGATACCGCAAGTAAACAAGCATAATTAGTTTGAAAACGATCGGGATAGGCTCAACTATGAAAATACAATAATATAATATAAAAAATGCTCCTTAGCAACATTAAATATACGCTATGGGTATTTTTAGTTGATAAAAAATAATTATGAAATTATGCCAACTTTAAATGAACGCAACATCTCATTTGGCACTCACTTAAAGAGGCCAGTTTCTATATAATATGTTATGCATCTATGAAAACATCAACCAAACTATATAGGTAGATGAATGAGGAGAAGAAAAAAGAGAAATAGTTACGGAAAATAGGGAGAATGCAGTGTCTTAGCACTTGAGTGAACCTCTAGGCAGCGGGAGCCCTAGGTTCCCTCTGCCTACTCTGATGTGTGCGGGATACAGCTTGATGTTGATCTCTACATGGTTAAGGTAGTAACAGTTAGGGATCAACTTTTATTTAAATTATTTTATACTTAAAGAACTTTTTTTGTATCCGCATCTTGTACGTGTAAGAATAAACTATATATTATGTTATATGAATTAACTTTCTTCTTATGCAACATTATAATGAGAGACATTATATGAAAAGACATAAAAAATATATAAATATTTGAATAATTTATAATTTTCTACGCAGCCTATTTATTATGTCACGACCAAAATAAATATATAGAGCGCCTCATTACGCGGTAACATATTCCGTAGACCCTCGATATCAGACGAAATTAATTCGTAGCACCTTTGAAACGAGCGCCGCGAGGAGCGTCGTCGTCGACATTACGAATTCAAAAAGTCTCCTGACAATAAAACATGGAGATCGATTCTCGCAAAAATCTAAATAATCTAATGGGCTAAATGGAAGCTGAATATGTTTCTTAAACGTTTCGTTAGTTTTATTAACAAAAAATAGAAGAATGGTATAATCTCTATATATAATAAAACAGTAAAAAATTTTTTTCTCAACATTTAATATATTTGTTTGAATTGGGTAGACAGACACTTAAAAAGAATAATGTATGGTCAAGCACATTTCTGAAAATACTGAACGGATTAACTTCAAACTTTCACCAATTGTTTTGTTTAAACTCAACTTAACATCTTAGGTTTGTTTCATCAAAATCGGTTTATTAAAAAAAGTTATCGTCGTTTGAATGAACTCAAGGCATTAGTTTGCCTGCGAAAATTTTATTGCAATTTTTTCTATATAAAGATGCAAGGCGTCGTACATTATATTCAGATTGCTATATTATGTTCAATGGTTTAAGTCGAAATTAGTTCAACTCACTGATGAAAACGACGGCTTGATCTTCAAATCGTTGAATTTTTGAATTCTTCGGTTTCGTCGTTTGAAATAAATCTACGAGCATATACAAATGTTTAAAACATAATTTTTACGCGTACGTTGTAATAACTATATATTTGCCAATTATACGTTTATAAACATGTAGTTTTCTCCTTGAGGCTGTCATTGCGCAGCGGCACAAGAGTGTAACTGTGACGCGACAGTTGTGGGTTCGATACCTACTCGAGGAAGTGAAATATTTATTTATGTTTATATTTCAATTTTATCGCTCTGCTGTCGAGGCAAAGTGCGGCGTTGTTATCTGCCACTGTACACGCAATGCCTCCAGACTTCGGTAGAAAGTGGGGAACGGAGTGTCTAAATACTAGGTTCCCTCACCCTACTCTGGTGTGTGCGGAATACAGCGTGAAGCTGATTTAATTTATATGATTTTTTAGTTTTCACCTTTTATGTAATATTGTCACTTTCTTACCGTACATTCTCCTTCGTATGTTTTCCATTCAACATGATATTGGCGAAGTGATAAGTGCTGGACTGGCACGCTCGGAACACCATAAATAAAGAACAACAATAACATTCATGTAGTTCAAGCGGGCGAAGCCGCTGGCAGGCCGCTAGTAAATAAATAAGAATGTTAAAGAGGCCATTCATGGCGCAGGAGGACATACGTGTGACTATAAACGCAGCAGGGTGAAGATTCGATCCCCACTCGAAGAAATAAAATATTTTATATTTTCATTTCAGCGCTCTTGTGTAAAGGCAAAGCGCGGCGCTGAACTCCATTCAACACGTAATGCGTCCAGAATTCAGCTTAATCCTAAGTTCAGATGAACGCGCGGTGAAAATGGATAATAACATAAAGTTACAATTTCGTCAATTAATAAATCAACAGATGCCTCGTTCTCCATTTTTGTAGCTCTGTGCGTCCGCCTCATACCGCGCGGGTCAGCTGTACTGGCACATACAGGACTGTACAAGAGTACAGACCGTACAAGATATTGCGCGCGATGGATGGCGGTGCGCGCGGTGAAAGGCGATCATGTAAACACCAATATTGATTTGTTAAAATATCAATCCGGGTGCCGAGCAAACCGCGAGTCACCGCGCGTTCATCTGAACTTAGGGTAAAGAGGAAAACGGAGTGTCTTAGTGCAAGGCTCCTTCTTTTCTGTAGTTGAGCTTGAATAGGCCAATTCTTACACTATTATCATATAGATACATATAAGTATTTCAGAAATACTTCATATTTTTGTGTCTTCTCATTTGTAACATATATCATATCATATTATCGTCTATAGCCTAACAAGTTTCTATTATTCTAAATACTCAGAAATAATCTAGTTTACTATAGTAATACAGTGTAAAAATCCTAATACTACATTTACTTAAAACAGTTAAAAAAAACCAAGTATTTCATTTGTTTCTAAGTTTACATCTAACCAATGAAATTTCTATGCGAACCTTTTTCTTTCGCTCATTTTTTTAAAAGACCTTATCTTTATAAATACTACGTCATAATTAATTCTCTACACGCGGTATTACATCTCAATACTGTATATCTCTATCCCGCATAAACCTCTATCCAGCACAACGGGAACCTAGTATGAAGACACTCTGTTTTCCATTAAGACACTTCCGTTTCCGTTGAGGACCTGCCCCGTTCAACGAGTGGAAATCGAACCCACAACCTTCGAATTTACAATCACACGCTTGCGCCCATACGCCATGAAGCGGCCCCAATATCCAATTAATTCTATATATGTATTTGAGTTAAGACTCACAACAAATAGGAAAATTACCTTTGCGTTAAAATTTATTTCTCCATGAAATGTTTGCTAGGTAATAAATACTAAGAAAGATATAGATATGAATGAAGTCTTAAATTTCTCTGGCAGTTATACGATATAAATCATCCCTTCAAATGGGAGTAATTTAGTTAAGCACTTAAACGAGAAGGGTCTGTTAATAAATTTACCAAATATTGCAGCATCTACGCCAAATATGATTACTAGAACATATTTGATGAGAATCTGAGGATTACTGGAAACTTTAGACCGTATCTCCTCCCCCTATCGTCGTCGTTAAAAATAATTTGTAATTCATAATTCATGCTTGCCGACATTTGTTTAGGGAATATTATATGAAACAGCGTCGATTGTGCAGACGAGGATTCTTAAGATGTTTGGACACATTACACGAAAGGAAAACTCTCTAGAGCGTCTGATAATACAGGGAAGAGTCGAAGGATGGCGTTCTCGCGGCCGATCGCCTACAAGATGGGCAGACATGATTAAGTCTTGCACTGGCTGCTCCATTGGGGAATGCACAGCATAGAACAGAAATAGATGGAGAAGTCTCGCAATCTCGCATTTAATTGGGAAAGATAGCTCATGACCACGACCACTCCGACAGGAGCGTACGACTAAGGAGAATATGAAGGAGACATATTAGATATTTTAATAACACGTCAATGACAAACTAAATATGGATAGTAACTGAAAACATGAAATAGAAAAATAAATGAACACAGAAAAAACCATTCACCTTATATTTATTGTTTACGGGTAGATTAACTGAGCCACGACGCGCGGTGACTGCAGCGAGTGAGCATTCATGAACGCCCTAGTTATTTTCCTATAGTTTTCTAAATCTGCTTAAAATCACTGATTTTGCAACAATATAAAATTTATTTTTTGTAAAATAAAATTGTTTATTTTACGAACAATATACATTTAATATTAGAATTATTTTAAGAGTGAAACGAATTATTTCTTTGGTGTGTGTTTTATTTAGTTTTAGCCGTGTGTTAGAATAGGATCACCCTGGTACTGGTGGTGTCGTAAGAGGCGACTAAAGTACGAGTGGGAGAGTCACGCCGCCAGCAATGGCGACACGCATGGGCAGACTCGACCGGATAATTACCACCCCCGGTATTTAAAACCGGCGTGAAGTAGTAGCTCCTCCGGTGCTGCGCGGTGTCGTGGGCGGCGGTGATCACTTACTATCAGGTGACCCGTACGCTCGTTTGCCATGCTTTTACCATAAAAAAAAATACAAAAATAATTCTTACTATCTACTTACATATATTATTAGATAGTTATTGTAGTAGACTTTATTTAAAAGGGTGGCCGTGTGACCAACAAGAACAATGAGTTTCGATTTGGAAGTACAATTTTTCCTTTCTTTGAGAGTTGAATGCGATATATATTTTTTTATATGTTGATAATTTCATATTGAAGGTGATATATTTAACTAAAAAACCGGACAAGCACGGCTTTTTCTGAACTAGTACTACCTGTAGATGCTAGCTGCTAAATTTTATAATTATAGCTCAAGGGGAAGTACCATATGATTCCCTTGATAGTGTTGAAAGACGCGTTTTTGCGATATAACCGGACATATCTTTTCAAAGTAAATATAGAATATTATATTTTTAAGAAAAAGCTAATGCTGGGCGTAGATCTGAAGTACGGAACCCTAACAACATTCATTTTTCATTCTTGCCTATATGCAAAGCAATATGTTCCAGCGTATTGGTCGATCTAAATTATGATTAAAAATGTTGAGTACGGCGTATGATACACGCTCGCAGCTTATGTTACTTTGGTGCTTGATGTCACCATAAATATATTTAAAAAAACCGGTATAGTGCGAGTCGGACTCGTCCACCGAGGTTTCCGGACCTATTTCCTCATTACAAAGTTGTAAGTATAAAAGCTGGCAAACTTAAGTTTGGGGCATATTCGCACATTGTGTGAAATGAAAAATAATTATAAGCTTGTAAGGTTTTTTTTTCCTATGAAATTATAAATAAAGTTCCACTTCCCAATTTTCCTTTATTTATATTATATAATTTCTCATTTCGTCTATTTTTGCTGTGTTCAAAACACCATAAAACGAAATTTATTATTTTCAGCTTGATATCTCAATGTGATCTTGAAAAAGATAATCTTAACAGACGGACAGACTGCCAGCAAAGTGATATTATAAGAGTTACATCTTTAGGTACGGTGCCTATCTCAAATATGGAACCCTAAAAATCTTAAATTCATGATAGGGAGTACATAATATTTTCATTAAATTTATGATTATATGATTTTATTTTTTGATAATATATTCGGCATTGAAAACCGGCGTGAAGCACTGGCTTTATAGCACTGCGTTTCGCATTAGGTAATGCCGGGCTCCGGCGCCCAGCCACCTCAAAAGCTGGCAACGCATCAGTAGCTCCTCTGGTGTTACGTGGTGTCGTGGGCGGCGGTGATCACTTACCAGGAGACCCGTACGCTCGTTTGCCATGATTTTCCATAAAAAAAAAAATATTTTACACATAGTCCTCATAAGCGTATAAAAAAAAGATAGTGTAGAGTAGGGTATATAAATAGAATATTTTAAGAAAAGGGCTTAAAGTATTTATAAAATTAGGGTAAAGAAACTGTATTAAAAAAATAATGAGATACAAAAACCTCGAACATATTTCTATCTGGGAAAGAGATCTTCATGAGAAATTTCCACATTGTCAACTTTTCTCTCATCTTCAATATAAAGCCAGTTTCAGTATAAAGCAAATTTGATACTTTATGCCATATGCTTATATATATATATATATATATATATATATATATATATATAAAATATATATATGTATATATACATAAATATAAATAATTAATAGGGACATAACTTAAGATTGACAATTGTCCTCTCGTACATGCCGCTTCGAAACCTGAAGGGTTTCCCGTTTGTCGTCACAAATACAACAGAAAGAATCTATTTTTGTCATTACAATCTTTTTAAATAATTCATTCTACTATGTTTATAAATTTTAAGTACATATATTTGTAAGTAGTTTTATTATTGTTAACTAAATAGTTGAATAAGGTACCGCAGCCTAACCGTTTCTCATAACATATTTTTCTGTTTTAATTTTTTTCTTATGTGCCACATAAATATATGGAAAAATTGTAATTGAAACGCCACTCAATTTCAAATATTTATTACATTTGTTTGGGCATAACAATTTAAATTTATAATTAATACAAATCGCAGTTTAATTTTATTGTATTTTAAAAGGGAAGCCTTAAATGCTACCTCTGATTATTTTCATTCAAAATATTAATTCAGTACAAACTGAGCTCGAATATCGCTGAGCTTGTTGAAAATCATTTTTAAGTTTTCATTTAAGATTCGAAAAGCTGAAATTAATAAAATTCGCCCATTATATCAGATATTCTAAGAGCTCAGAAATCTTAAATGAATTTTATATGTATAGTTTTTCTATAATTGAATGAATAAAAATTATAAAAATATCTTTTGTAAATTTTCTTTTTGCCGAAAAATATGAGCGAATTTGTTTTAATAAGAATAAAAATAAACGAGAATTAAATTTACAGTAAAGTTACAGTACTATATGTATAGTTATTGAGAGATATAAGTTTGATAGGTTCTTTAATTAATAAATATCTTTAAGCTCGAAGTTACAGTAATCTAATTCAAAAAGCCACAATAAAGTATGCCAATGTTACATGTTACTGAGTAGTATATACTCAAGCATGCCGTTGCATTAATTTAGTTTTTTATTTTACCTACATGCATTTATTAAATGAAACTAAAAATAAATTTTGATCATAAATATGTTTTACACAGTATCCCGCACACGGCAGGGTAGGCAGAGGGAACCTAGTGTAAAGACTTTCTTTCCCCATATTCCGCCCAATTCTTTGGAGCCATTACGATTTAATAATAATAATAAACCCGCTGGGCAGCTTGTGGCGAGCTGTTGGGGAGTGGCGACCCCACGGAGCTAAGTCCTCCGGAGGGGAATTGTAATCTATCCCCCGCCCAGTAACCAGCTCATCCAAATCCCATTCAATAGGCCTAGCTTAGATTTCCACTTTTTCCATAGTTCCTACGTATTAACCGGCGACCATTTCTGGGCAATCACCTGTGGTTACTCAGAGATGAATCCCGGAGAAACATAATAAAGAGAAACATAATAATAATTTATTTCAGATTTACAACCATATACATTAGTTAGTAACATTTTAAGCTTAAGAACATGTAATGTACTTGAGATCAATTAGGTGGTGTGCAGTTTGATCCACCGGTACAATAATGGTGAGTCCCACCGGTCAACAAAAACGTTCAGCATTCTGCTGGAGGAACCCCGGAACTCAATGCCATGCGTTGCCTCGGCACCAGAGTGAAAAAATGAAAATATAAATTTAAATAAATATTTAATTTCCTCGAATAGTGTTCGAGGCCACAACCAATCGCGTTTGCCTGTATGGCGTACGGGCACAAGTGTGTGAATTTATGCGGGAATGGTTGTGGGTTCGATTTTTACTCGCGGAAATGAAATATTTACTTTAATTTATATTTTCATTTCTTCGCGCCGGCGTTGAGTTCCGCCACTCAACATGCAGTGCCTTCAGAATTCGGCGGAAAGTGAGGAACGGAGTGTCTAATCATAAGATTCTTTCTGCCTACCCTACTGTGTATGTGTGCGAGATACAGCATGAACTGATTTCTTTTTTACTATTTACAGGGTTAAGATAAAAGATTGAATTCATAACAGTACGACAGTAAGATATGTAACAATGAATAACTTCCGCAACAGGATATAGCGACGTGTTGGCTTACAACTTGCGAACGGGAAGACGAGCGTCGCGAGTTCCTGCGTGTTTCATATAAATATAATAAATGAGTGTATTACGTAGGATGTGGATGTTACATATATGATGTGTTTTTGGGCGGAATACACGGAACGATCAATCTGTATTAATTTTATGAGCTGAAGCTTTTTATATTATCTTAGAATAATATGTAATCTAATTATATTAAATACATATAAAATGAGAGTCGTGGCGTAGGAGCACAAATATGTGACGAACGCGATAGGTAATGGGTTCGACCACCACTCGAGTTAAATATAATATTTATATCCTCGCTCTGGTAAGGAAGTAAAGCGCGAATTGAGTATCTTAACACTAGATTCCTAGGAGAGAGAGCTATGTCTATTGGGACGGGTGTCGGGTTGTGCACACAGTGGCGTAGTGAGGGGGGAGTAAAGGGGATCATGATGCACCGGGCGCCACTTATAAAGGGGCGTCAAATAATCCGCAAAACTATTTAAATATACATATGAAATAATATTGTGTTCGCCTGGGGGGCGTTGTAGAAGTATTTTGCCCCGGGCGCGACTTAAGCTCGCTACGCCACTGTGTGCACATCATGGTTGTGGGTTTGATTTCTATTCGGACCTAAATACAAATTACCTTCATTTGTTTCAGTTTCGAAAAAATAAAGCATTGGTTCCAATTACGACGTAGTGGAAAAAGTGGATAACAAAGACTCGTAAGTGATTGTAATTTTTCTTTGTTTTGAAAACATAGAAATTCACGCTTTACGTAAAAATGTATTTAAAGCAATGCACCATAAATTTAATGTAATTGATGTATTCGAGTATATATATATATATATATATATATATATATATATATATATATATATATATACATATATATATATATATATAAAAATGACTTGTAGCACATTTAATTTAATGTTAAGCATCAAAAGAGAAATATATCTTTTATGGGCTAGGATAATTTAATATTTCTTTAGAATTGCCGACTACATTGAAACAAGATAAGTTACATCAATAACAAAATACTGTAAATGGTTGTATAATTGAAGATGTAAGGATCTTATTTCTCTGTTAATTCACTAATTAAAATGCCACACTCCGTTACCCTCGGCTCTAATTGAAACAAAGTTTATTCCAATTCCATTCATAAAGTTTGCGTATTTCTTAGTTGGCTATCGTCGCTTCGCTAAGTAACTTGGTCTTGCTATTTTGAAATTTTTTTTTCTGTTGCTAGTCACAAAATTTAAAAGATTATTCAACCTGAAATGAATATCACCCTAAAATATTTTGTATACGAGTATAACATTAATTATTCTATTTGAGAGAAGTACAGTCCGTGAAGCGTAAGCTGAGCTTTGCGTTTGTGTGAATGAATATAGATGCTATAGTTATGAAGACGACGGCAGCCCTTGCTTGGTTTGTACCGGTTACCGGTATACTTGTCGGGTAAAGGCCTGAGGCGCGGCTTGTACAAGGCTTGTACAAGCAACAACGTCAGGTGTTCAAATTTGGCAGTATCACTGTACAAGAATAGAAAAAAAATATATAGCCAAGCAGTAAAGGAAGAATAAAAGTTCGTAGTCACAGCGCTGTTCTTGGTGATATAGCGGCTGTTAATTTATACAATCATGAAATGACAGAAGATGAAAGTGAAAACTATGACGATGCCAGGTTTGGCGTAGAAGACTTGGTATATTTTGTATGCTTAGTTTGTTTTTAATAAAAATTTTCATTCTACTTTTAATGATCCGTACCTTAGCCGTTCATTTATTTATTATAGTAATTTATCATGTTTCTTACATAATAAATTATAATATAATTATGACATTAACAGATTTAAAAAAAATGGTTAAGAAGTAAAAAATGCTTTTTTATTATTCAATGAAAAGATTATAGCTAACGAAACTAACACCTCATAATTTTGTCTCTTAATACCCCATAGTTTAGTCGTATGACACGTATATCAGCGACACAGGTTCGATTAAGTTGGACGAGAATCACTTCTACATTTTTTTTATAAATTTACATTTTTTTATTCCTTTAAATCTTCAACTTCGGAACAAAATTTAAAACACAGGTTTATCATTGTGGTAGATACAGTACTCAAATATGGACAATATGTTTTCTGTCCAGTGCACAAAAATATGAGAAATTCTTTCAAAAAATAACATATTCCTGAATAGGGAGGAAGACATAAAACAGCTACGGTCCATTTGTGTAATTATTATTTATGCTAATGTACGGGAACAGTACTCGTGGCCCTAATGAATTCATTTTCATAATAACAACATGATGAACTCCTCAATGATGCAGCACGACATCTTCATTTTAGGGCCCGAGGCTCTTGTTTCAAGAGAATTGGTGCTTCATTAATATGCGAGTTGGTGCGGCTCACAGATCATTCCATTTATCATAAGTTATAAAACGTTGATATGCTTGGCACGTTGTACGTGAAATGTTGACTTTATATGTAATGCGATAGATATAAACATTAAAAAATCAAGTTAAGTTCTATTTTTTGTCCAATTACGGCGAAGCAAAAAGAAAGGTTATGATTTGGACCATTATATATTGTTAACATGTCAGGAGAAAAGTATAAGATAGTACTTAATAACCACAATTTATTGTTCCTTTTTCACATTTTACACGATTCGTACACTTTACACCGCACACTTTACACTGTTTCTATATGACACTTTACACTTATGCATAATTTTTACCGCATAGTTTCAGCACTGACACTGATTTTAAATCCTTAAACACCGTCTTAGATTTACACCTTCCGGGAGGCAGACTAACGACGTACTGACTCAATACATCAAAAACGTCACTTTTTATTCCCTCACCTTTTATAAATAATTATGTGGGTATTATTATTTTATTTTCTGTAAAATGCCGTCATACGTCAGTTGTCTTACAATATGTATGTACCAACAGGTGTGTTCATCTGTTCTCCTGTAGCTTCTAAAATATTTATCGTAATTCGATAAATCTCAATCGTCTGCTGGTTAGGTAATTCAATGTAGAAATTAGTGCAAGGCTTAACTTAAACCTCGCAGAGTGTACCTATATTATGTTGAAAGGTAAGTCCATATTCGATGCTTGTTGCATTTTATATTTTACACTACATGCTACATGTTGTTGCCGCTCCTCACTTTCTGCTCAATTTTCGAGACATTGTGTCTTGAATGGCGGAACTCAACGCCGCGCTTGCTTTGTCTTACTAAGAAGACGAAATGAAAACAATGAATTATTCCGAGTGGGAATCAAACTCACAACAATCACCTTCAATATTATCTTTTTTTATCTATATAATGATGCAAAACAGAAAAGCATAAAAACAGTATTTTTAAACAAGCAACTACTAATTTTAATCTTTAGATTTTAATGATTTTGTAATAAACAAACCGATTTCCGCTAAGCCAGTTTTTTCAAGTTATTCAACATAGAATGTACATATTTGAATAAGCAATTTATTTTTATTGAAAAATATTCGAGGTGTTTGGCTAAATTCCAACCTCGTGGTGAGCCATCCATGCATATCGACTAAATT